>JUFY01029543.1:0-12687 GCA_001855655.1 Leptopilina clavipes | reverse complement strand
AAATTCTTAAAGGGACATGCTCATCTAAAGCTACATTTATTACATGACAAATAAAATTGTGCTTATCATCAATAGAATAAAATTGCATAAAATCATTCCAATCAACAACATTAAGAGTAGATAAAAAGCTGTATCATCAATTGCCCTTAAGTTTCGACACAGTTTTACAGAACACCTTTGTACTTAATTGAAGTACAAAGGTGTTCCAATTATAGGTTAATTCAATAAGCTCATGACCACCTACAAAAGGAACATGAGACTGAGAAAAAGCTATCAATTTACTTTCATCGTCAATAACACACAAATCAAGCCAAGACTCTGAATTATTAGTGTGATGAGTAACAGCATATGGAACAATAAATAAATTAAATGATTCAAAAAAAGTTCTGATGTAGTTAGATTCAAATGTGCTTTCATTTAAATCATAATTAAAATCACCACATATTATTACATTATTATATGCATTAATGAATCTTGTAAGGTGATACTCAAAGTTCAAAATTTTTACCAGGGAATTCTCGAAAGCAAAAGAAGATTATTTAATTATTATACGGAACAAATATTTTAATACACATATATATAGATAAATGTTTCTTTCAAATTTTTAATTAAGCTTATTCTCAATAACTGGTATAATCTCGATAAATTTATACTTTAATTTGCAATTCTGTAATAACAAAATTGTTAAATGATAAATTAGAAATCATTGATAAGGGAATTTATATGATGGAAAATGCAATAATATTAACTCAACATCTTGAAACATATAGATGATAATTAAATCAATGTCCATGCCCATCGATTACACATTAATAATTATGATATAGAAATTTTAATGAAAGGCAAGAGAAAAAAAATGAAAAATAGTAACAAGTTTCAACCAAGGGTCATTATCTTAACCGATTTACAGAACAAAAAAAAATGCCTTTAATTATTATCAAAGCAAGTTGGAGTCTGTAAAAAGTCATTTAGATATCTTTTAAACGGTTCGATCCAGTTCATCGTGTTGCTAGGTTGACAGCTCAGATTCCACGGCCGCTACTCTTTTTTTTATGAAACATTGACAAATTGTTAGTCTCGATTATAAATTATGTAAATTGTGACGTTTTAAAGTTCAATCTAATTCAAATTAATGAACAATGAATGTTTCCATCGACTAGCGGACGCGACATTGTTGTCATCAATAGTTTTTAATATTTAGAAAAAAAATTGTTTTTTGTAAATATACTGTTATTATTTCCTTAAACAATGTTTATTAGATAAAATTAAAATTTAAAAACAATTCTATTATTTTCTATCCCGTGTGGAAATTGAAATTATTAACCACAAATAAAAATATCTACCGCTCGAGGGTTAATCAAAATTAATAATATTTATTACACAATTTATAATTTACTTATAATAATTTGATAACAATTCACGCATGGAAGTAAATAAATTTTTATTTTTTACATTCAATTGTCTAACAGTAATTATAAAAGTAAATTATTATTAATCTATAAGTGAACTAAGAAATTGAGTTAAAAATTTTGGTATTATAACAATTATTGAAAAATAAATTGTTTAAAGAAATAACAATTGTTATTTAATATTTTGTTCACAGTAAAGCCAGAATTGTTTTCTTTTACAATTTTTCAATTTATCAAGCTTATCGTATATTAAATAAATATGAATTTATTACTTCAACAATTGTTTAAACAAATTCTTATTAATTTTAATAATTGTTTTGATACCTTCTTTCAAATATACCCTATTGTAAATAATCACGTGTATTCACACGTGTCGATTTGGACATGTAAATACATGTGTATTACACATGTATTTACATGTGCAAATCGACACGTGTAAATACACGTGATTATTTTCACTAGGGAGTACGTAGGATATTTTAAAAATTTTAGTTTTTGTGGATTTAGCAGCTGTTTGAAAAAAAATTCAATTTTTAGGGCGAAATTTCTTCAAAAAAGTTATTGCCAAAAAAAAACAAACAATAAAAAAATCCGCTACGTACTATAAAGCATTAGTAAATGGTGAGGAAAAAAAACTTTGGCCGAAGTCAATCTAATAAAAGCTGTTCGAGCTAGATTGCCCACCGTTTTTAAAAATGTCATTTCGAGAAAAACTCGTTTAAAGGTTTATATGCAAACTCATGAAAAATGAACACTCCGTTAATTTGCTATTCCTGCACAATATAACTGGCCTTATTCATTAATATCGGCTTCTCTTTATCATAAAAAAAACATTCAATCTTAAAAGAACGCAATTGTTGCTATGAAAAAAGAAAAAATAGCTGATAGCGCTAAAAGCACATCTTTTGTAGATTTCGATTTTTTGACATAAAATAAATTCGAAACCACTTCTCATGATATAATTTCTATTCTACACTTCATCAAGTATCGATTAGGCTGAAATGAAAAAATTCAATTTTTTTAGTCAAGGGTGTCACTCCCCCTTAAATAGACTAAGCCGTTTTTAAAAAGACACTTACTATCGTATTAATAACCATTTAATTTATAATATTCGATTAAAATTGTTCATTAACAAATCTTTATTATTCTGATAATAATGCATTAAATAACTTATAACTAACAAATGAATTTTAAATCACAGTTTTCCAAAAATGTCTGAATTAGACCTAAGCCATTTTCCGAGCGTACGGTTCATAATAGTATCTGTTGATTCTATTTATTTATTACTCTATGTATTATTAAATATTCAATATTATAGATTGTTATTATATTTTGTAAACGTTTTTCTACAAATATTATTTAAAAACACTAAAGTGCATAAAATAAGAAGAAAAAACTTCTGACACATTCCGAAGAAAAGAAACTAAAAAGTCAAATATATCAGGTTATGTTTTCAATTTTTAAAATGAAAATGTACAAAGGGATCACATATCAATATAAACCATTTCGCCTGTAGTCGACTGGCGAAAGCTAATAAATAATAATTTATAAATGAAATATTGATTTTATCAATCAAAATAATACCACACATAAACCATTAATGTTTACGTCTTCAATGCATACAAAATATTTAATACAAAATGATTCTACTGTTACACAATTAAGAAAGACTATCACAGTTTTAACTTTACCCAGTTTCAACTAAATTTCAAAACTCTACCAAAATCTTTGTGTTTAACTGCTTTGGAATTCACCATCAGTTACATGAAGGATGATATAGTTAGCTTGCTTATTATCGTTAACGCTTAGTTACAATCTTGGCACTAAAATGGTTATGAAATTTTTTAAATATTGATAGCATACTTGCATACTTGCTTGTAATTGTAGCATTTGAAAATTTACTTTGAGTTTTAATTTGCCTAATAAGTGTTTTTTTATTTCAGAGAAAAAAGAAGTTTTACAAGAATTTGCAGACTTATATTAAATAAAAGTTTGCCTAAAATTACATTGGACAAAATATTCATCCGGGAGATTAGTAGTTCACTTGATTTCAAATATAATAATTTGGTAATGAATCCTCGCAATTTAAATGCTGTAATAAAAAAAAACTCAGAGGCAAAGACGACAACTATTGATTTAATAATACATACTGATGTCCAAAATAATTTACAATTGGAGAAGGTTTCAATTTGTGACTCTATTTGAAGAAGTAAATGTTGATTCAAATGTGGATACTGTTTCAGACAGTAGCGATAATATTCCTGACTTAAATGTAAATGAGTGCAAAGATTATTCCGAAAAAAAGACGTACAAACTGAGTTAACTGTTAATTTGGAAAAAAATACGAAGATTGAAGACAGCCAAATGATGGTTGTCGAGGTTAATGTCGTAGAAACGACAAACAGTAGCAGTAATTGTCTTAACTTAAATCAAAATGAATTCGTACTTGATAAAGATTGTTCCGATAAGAAAGAGGTTAAAATCGATTCACTTGTTAATTTAGATGAAATCGCGAATATTGAAAAGAGCACAATTAGGATTGTAGAGAATAATGCCGTTAAAATGATAGACTGTAGCAATGATAATCCTAACTTAAATTCAAAAAAATGCTTACTAGATAAAGATTGTTCCGATAAGAAAGAGGTTGAAATTGATTCACCTGTTAATTTAGACGACATCGCGAATATTAAAAACAGCACATTTAGGATTGTAGAGAATAATGCCGTTATAATGATAGACTGTAGCAATGATAAGCATAACTTAAATTCAAAAAAATGCTTACTTGATGAGGATTGGTTCGATAAGAAAGAGGTTGAAATCGATTCACCTATTAATTTAGACGAAATCGCGAATATTGAAAAGAGCACAATTATTATTGGAGAGAATGATGCCCTAAAAACGATAGACTGTAGCAGTAATAATCCTAACTTAAATTCAAATAATTGCTTACTAGATAAAGATTGTTCTGATGAAAAAGAGGTTGCAATCGATTCACCTGTTAGTTTAGAAATAATCGCGAGTATGGAAGACAAGACAATTATGATTTTGGGGAATAATGTTGCAGAAGGTACTGATATTAACTACGAGACAGTTGAATCTTTTGAAGGGTGTTTAACATTTCCTCTTACATTTTTATCTGAAAATAACGTACATAATGGTAATTATCAAATTTTAGCTACATCGAATGACAATTCTATTGATTATTCCAAGATTTTTAACGAAAAGGAATCATATCCAGACACAGAGACTCTAAGAAGCAGAAATTCTACCGATGAAAACGAAAATAGTTTAAAAATAGTGGAATCTTTTATTGACCAATTTGATAATACTGGATCCTCTTTGAATCTTGAGAGTGATCATCGTTTACAGCTATGCTGGGACAATAATTACGATAAATATGTTAAAAATCATAGTGGGATGGATCAGATATCAAACGATCGTTTTGAGTCAAGCGAAGCCAGTGACGATAGTGATTATGTGCCAGATGAAAACGAGATAAGCGATTATGAAATGATTGATGATGAACCTGAAGTTTCTGCCACACACTCTAAAGATAATTCAAATATCTCCAATATTTTAATTCCGGCCGATGCTGCTGGAGCGCCAGATGATCGTCTTCTTGAAGTGGAAAAATCTAAAGGACCAAAAGGCAACGGAAAAAAAAATTGTTGTTTTTACTGCTCGAAATTTGTAAGTAAACTAGTCAGACATTTAGAAACAGTACACAAAGAAGAAAAAGAAGTGAAGCTATTTACAGTCTTACCCAAAAACGAACTTGAACGCAGAAAAATTATAGATACTATTAGGAAAAATGAAAATTATAAGTACAATACATCTTCGGAGTTAAACAAGGGCAATCTTTTGGTGTGCTGTAAAGAACTCGATAAAAATAGTGGTAAGTCTGTTCTTGTTATGGGAAGAAAAGTCGCCGGACGAATTAACGATAATGCTTGTCATTTACTTAAGAAAGTTATTTTCCCAGTTCTTCGGGAGGACGAGATAGTTCGCCTTATAAGATATGATCCTTTAATTATTGCCTTTGGCAATAAATTGTGCGATAAGTACGGATATCTACAGCACCAACATGATATGATTCGGGTTAAATTGAGGCTTATTGGCAGATTCCTAAGTAAAGTAAAAGATTTAAAAAATGACATCACAGATATGAGTTCCGTCTTTCAACCCGAATTTTATGAAGACGTCAAAACGTCCATAAAGGAAATTTCTGGCTTCGATAAAGAAAAAAGACAATATCGAGCTCCTTCAGTCGTAACCAATTTGTATTCTTTACTTAAGCAAGTAGGAGGACGATTACTGACTTTGTGCATACAAAATAATAAAGAAGAACAACAGCAAAAAGTTAAAAATTTTCTGATTGTTTTAAACGAAGATTATGGAACCTCTATGAACTCTCAAGCCTTTTTTATACAAAGTTTAGAATTGTATGTTTACATATTATTTAAATAACACTATCAAAATTTTGACATTTCAGTTTCAAAAAAGTATATTACTGACTTCCAAACGTTAGCTCTTGTTTTTTGTTATTCACGACTACTTTGACTTAGAGAATAAATGATTTCTAACCATAATTTTACAGCTTACATTTTCTTACTAAAAATTTATTTAAATTTTCCTTTTATAGTCTGTCATAGCTTTTAATGTATCTTTAGGTATCATAGTAGACATTGCTTTAATCCTAAAAATGTAAAATAACATATTTGTTCTAGCTATATAATCAAATAAAATAGTAAATATAACATATAAGCTCAAGAAACAAATAAAGTAATAGGGTAAGTGTACCAAATGTCGAGGATTTTAGTCAACATATTACTTTTATATTCATTTTCTCAGAAGTAAATGTACTTTAACAATAAAATTTCAAATATTTATTCGAAAAATCTAATAATGTATAATATCCATATTTATTTACTTAAAAAATGTTGAATTATTAGATTATATGTCATTGTGTTAGAAAAGCTATTGATCAAAATCATCATTTGTCGAGGCTCGTGTACCACTTTCTCGAGGTTCGGTTCCAATTCTCGAGGGTTTGACATTTATTTTTCTTCTTTATAAAAATTTATTTATTTTTCACATAAAAATATTACAGAACATTAACAGGAAACAAATATAAATTATTTAATTGTCTATTTAATTACTTAATACTTATTTAATTGCAAACAATTAAAAAATTTTTTTTCTAATTCTCTAACCTATAAAAGTTAAAACCTTTTGACGTTTAATAAACAAACACTTAAGCTATTTTTTATTTGGGTTTTTTTTTCTTAGAAACATCGAAAAATGGTATATCAACAAAAAACTGACAGCGTCAATTGTCGAGTCAGTACCTCCTAAAATGAAGCTGCCACAAAATATGGAACCAGATACAGATGATTTAGCATTAAAAAATATAAAATATTTGATTTAACAAATTTAATCACATGCAATCTTAATATAGTCCTTCCATAACATTATAGTAACGATTTCATTCCAAAAAGTAATTAAAAATCATTTCATTTGTATTTTTATAATTCTATTCTTGTCAATCTGAAATATTAAGAAAATGTCGAATCGAGTAAATTTGACAGTTGCAAATTATAATTTTAAATGAATAATTATTTGAGTCCGGATAATATAAAATTTAATTCTGTACGTATATAGTTAAAAATATAAAGATTATTTAAAAATTATTTTTGAATATTCTATATTATAATATTTATCTGGAAAAGAAAATTATGATCCTCGACAATTGGTGCACCCTCGGTAGATAGTACATTTAACCTATGTATTAATTTTATTTATATCAAAAATTTATGCTATAAAATATTAAGAACATGTGTCCTACATATTTTATGTAAATCTATATATTTTATCATTAAATATATTTCATTGCAGCTAACAGTATGGAAGGCTAAGAAGCAGCAGGACTAAAAAGGAAGAAACGATCAAGTAAGAAAATTTAAATTTTATTAATATCCTAAATTAAAATCCTTAAAAAACTACTCTAAACTAATGAATTGTTACAAAGGAATAAAAAATAATAAACTAAAAATTCTTTTTTAGCTTCACCATATGGACCAACAAAGAGAGTAAGGTGGTCTGAAAATGAAAAGGAGGTCATGGTAAAGTTCTTCGGATCATATTTTAATAAAAATTATTTGCCTAAAATACCAGAGATTGAAAATGTGATTAGAAAAAATCTAGTGTTAGAAAATCGTTCAATACCTAAAATTAAACCATGGATTAATAATCAACAACGACACCAAAGAGAAACTCAAAATAAAAAATCTACCAAAAAGTAGAAAATCATAGTATTTAAATATGAATATCAATATTTTTATTATATATGACTATTTTATAATATTATAATTTATAATATTAATAATTTTACATGCAGTGTAAAATACATTCGATTTTAAACGCTATAATCATTTTAACTAAATTCTTAAACTACACAGTTTTATCAAAAAACAAGCTAAGCAATTTATTGTTTGAATAGAGCAATTTTTCGTTTTACTGCAACTATTAAAAGCAGTCCCAAAAAACTAACAAACTTATCACAAGTTATACAATTCTTTTTTGTACTTTAAATGTTTGTGAAATACTTTAATGTTATTCTAAAATTCTCAAACAAATTAGATTTAATTTTTTTTGTTTATTATTTCTTGCTTTAATAAAGAAACATTTTGTTGTCTAACATGAAATGCTTTGAAAGCATCATAAAATTGTTTAAATCCATAATTTAGTTTTTTCACACATAATATTTTGTAACTTCGACGCAAAACAATTATACATTACTTGTACGTAATAATAATTATGTTAATTTCTAAAATGTATTATGTTATAGAAAATACATTAAAACGTGTTATCAAATATTTTGAAATGTACTTCTACTAAATGTTAATAATCTATGAGTTTTTATGTAAAAACATTTTTAAAATGTAAAAGGTTTATTTTTGAAAAACTTTAAAACAGAAAATTAAACTTATATTTAGCAAAGAAAGACAAAGACATATTGCAGAACAATTTTTGATGTCTGAAATTTATTAAGAGAACATAAATGATTATGAGAACATTAAAATAAATCTTAGCTAAATGTTGAGCAGCATATGAACGTAATCATTTTAAAAATATCTATAAATGATTACACATTACGCCACGTTTTTAGATTTTAGCAATTGAATTAGATATTTCTAATTTAATAGCGCTTAGCACATCTGCTACCCAATTTTAAAATAATTTAATTTTGAACTGACAACAGTCATTATATCTTATTTGTTAATAAATAAGAAGGGAAAGTCAGTTCAAAAATCAGCGAACCGTTAAGTTCCAGGACTTTCTTTATTATCTATCGTTAAGTTCCAGGACCTGATAATTTGAGATAATGTTTAGTTCCAAAACTAAGATTATATAGACTTAAATAAAATAACTTTTAACGTTTAGGCAACTACTTGATAATTTACATTAAAAGCAGGTTCACGCCTATAAGATTTATGTAAAAAAATTTATAAAATGTAAAAGGTTTATTTGAGAGAAACTTTATAAGCTGAATTTTGAATTTATATTTATCAAATCAAGATAAAAAATTGTAGTAAAATCTTTGATGTCTGAAATCTATTAAGGGAATATAAAGTATTGTAGCATTTTTCATATTAGCTAAATGAAAAAAAATTATTTTAAAGTTTCTATAGATGATTACGTTTTTAGATTTCAGCAATTCAATTAGATATTTCTATAATTATCTATTTCTAATTTAATTAGATATTTCTAATTAAATAGCGCTTAACATATCTGCTACTCAATTTAAAAGTTATTTAATTTTGAACTGTCAACATACCTTATTTGTTAATTAATAAGATGGGAAAGTCAGTTTAAAAAGCAGCAAACCGTTTGAATCCGGGACTTTCTTCATTGTCTATCGTTTAATTCCAGGACCTGATAATTTAAGGTAATGTTTAGTTCCAGAATGTATATTATATAGACTTAAATAAATTAACTTTTAACGTTTAGGCAATTACTAGATTATTTACATTAAGGGAATTCAACAAAAAACACACTTTTTAAAACTTTTATTATAAAAAAAATATTACAGTTACTGCAAAAATTCCTTTTGACTGTTGTTACATATTACATATAGAGAATGAAAAAATTTTATTTTAGTATACTTAGTTCATTTTCGAAGCTGTAAGTGGCGTCTTCTAAAAGGTACCTTTTTTTGTACACGTCATTCCGGGTAACCTGTAATATATAAATTAAAAATTCAAACGGGATTTTGTTCATAAGGGTTTATTTTAGACAGTAAACCTAAAAAAATCAGGGGGTAGGAATATGAAATTTAGAAGATTTAGAAGACGCCTACAGCTGAGAAAATGAACTAAATATAATTCAACAAAATTTTTCAAGTCTCTCTATGTAATATGTAAAAATTTCCAAAAATACTTTTTACAATAACTAAAGTATTTTTTTACATTAAAAGTTTGAAAAGTCCCCATAATTAACTATTATAAAACTTGATTTTTAAAAATGTTTAGGATCATTAATTGCGATTCTGAAATGAAATTTTATTATTTTAAAAGATTAGATTTAATATAGACAAACTTGTTTCAAAAAAATTAATTTATACATTAATTTTTTAAATTCAATGTACACCATATTGAATCTGCCATATTATATTTTTAAAAACTGACTCTACATTCGTAATCAGCAACCCAAAAAACCTTTAAATACAGTGTTTCATTAAAATCTATTAATTTTTGTTTCCTCGTAGAGGAAGCTGTAGTCCTTCAAATTATATAATTTTTTAAAATGCATAAAATAAATTTTCCTTCATTTATAAATGTAATATATAAGTCTCTAATTAAATGTCAGGATGTATGTATGTGTGTGTGTATGTGTGAGTGTATATTTATGAGAGTATGGATCCTATTTTTGTGAATAGAATAACGTTAATATGTTAATACGTATTTGTGTAAAATTTGGTAGGCTTATTTACCACAATAATATTTCAAAATGGACACAAGGATTTTTTAAAATTCTTACAGAAAAAATTTTTTTTGCCTTTTACCAAAAAATTATTTTATTCATACAATTTTTTTTATTATAGATTTTAAAGTAAATATAATAAAATCTTATTCTCTGAATCAAGACGAATTGTTTGGTCTATATAAAGTATAAATTGTATTAAAAATTTATAAAATTAATCACAATTAAAGCTAAAAAATCCACTTTTTTAATAAAATTTTTTTTTTTAATTAAAATTAAAAGAATATATAATAAAATCTTATTATTTGCATGATAAATCGATTGATGTATAAAAAGTATAAACTTTATTAGAAAATTAATCACAAATAAAAAATAAAGATTTTACTGTTAATGCTACCTCCACGAGGAAGCAAATTCTTTTAATGGTGGAAAAGAGGAAGCAAAATGTTTATGTAATAAACATAACTGCATGTGTTCATTTCATCTATGTTTTAGGTCAGGTTTCACTCACAAATTGTTTAAAATAGTTGAATTCACGGAAAATTTGAGTCAATTTTTATGCTTGACAACTGTTAAAAAAATCATGCTTGATAAAAAAATCATTATTTAGTTTGTTGTTGTTAATATCGCTACACCTTCATAGTACAGGGTTCAAGCTTTAATTGACTCCTATGACAAGTCTCTATTACGTTGGATTTACCAAGAAGAAATTTTCAAAAACTGCCAAAAATGTGATCCATATACCCCCCCACTTTTCTCAAAATCCTTACGTGATGGGAGGTTTTCGTTACCAGATTCGGATTCAGCGCACTTAAAACTACGGAAAATGACTTGCAGATTTCCGACAACGGAAAAAAAATATTTTTGCAGGCTTATGTTATTATTATTAAATGTATTTTAGTAAACTGGGACGAGATGCTTTTATTTTGATTAAGCAGAGATTGTCATTTTAAAAACAGTAGAAATATTTTAACAGATGATTATTCCATTTTTTCAAAAATAAGCGGTATTTTTTTAAGTAGGGGAGAGGCTTGCAGGTTGTCCAGGCTTGCAGGTTAACCAAGTTGCGTTATTTTGTATTCTAGAAGTGCCATAATTAAAAACGCGACTGATATTGTTGTCAAATGATTAGTTATTACTTTTTATGCTCTTTTGGAGGAAAAAGAAATAATAAAAATGTTTTTGTTAAACAAATTCTGAAATTTACATGTGGAAAAATTGAAAAATTAAAATTGTGACTTTTTCAGGTGCTAACAAATTGAAGATTTTTATAGATAATTTAAGTTAAAAATTTTGTCTGAGTTGCTTTTTTAATCAATTTTGATAATCGGAAAGGAATTTTTAAAATATAATAAATTAACATTTTATTCATCGATTTAAAAATAGAGTTCAAAATTGCAGGTTGTCTCACTTTAAGGCTTGCAGGTTGACCAACCTCTCTTTTTCGCTTATTTACACTCAAATGACATTTTTATGATTGTTTAATGTTTGGAATGGTTATCAAGCCAAAAATAAGAAACGCAACGTTTCACCGAAAAGATCATCGGAACCGCTAGCAAAACGGAGAAGAAAAACTAAACAGTGAAAATTCTGTTAAGTTTTAACAAATGTCCGAAATGCGAGTCCAATGGTAATTTAGAGTAAAATTTTCATTTTTTTCACATATCTTGTTTTTCATTTGATTTTCAATTAAAAAAAAAATTTTTATTTTTCAAAAATTTTTTTTATTTAAAAAAATTTTATTTATTAATGAATTGTTTAAAAATTTTTAATTGATATTATTATGTTCAGAAACATAAAATGTAAATGAAATTTAATAAATTTTCATAAATTTATTTGAGTTTTACCATATTATTATCAATTTAACAAAGTTGGTCAAAATGCAAGCCTAAATTTAAAAACGTTGATTTTATATCATTTTTAAAATTTGATGTAAAAATTTTATTTTTTGAAAATTTAAATCAACTAAGGGTCAAATTTGTAGCTATTTAGGTCCTCTTTCGGATGGTATGTTAATATAAATTATTATTTTTTTTTTAATGAGTTATGAGCAAAAAAGCTTAAGTTGGTCAACCTGCAAGCCTCTCCCCTACGTATACCTCATTTAATTTGCATTTATATTTTTGAAAAAAAGAAACCTACAATTATACATAAAAAAATATACATCAAAAGTCGATAATGAAGAATTACGCTTTATTATATGCCTCACAGTTACCGACGAAATTGATAAGTACATCAGTGATAATATAAAAAACAGGGTAAATCTGCCTAAGTTTAAGTAAGTTCAGAATTCGCT
>JUFY01029540.1:8068-28499 GCA_001855655.1 Leptopilina clavipes | reverse complement strand
TCCCAGGTGGAAATTTACGATCGGCTGGGTACTGCGCCAGTACCAAAAGTGGAATTATGGTACTGGCGTGGTACTGGTATTATACCGCCATTACGTCGGCTAGATACTGATATTGTACCGAAAGGTAACTCGGCTGGGAACAGTCTATTGGTACTGGCGTAGTACTAAAAATCTGTACTGGCATGGTACAATCTGTACTGGTAAAGTACAAAATTTTGTACTGGCGCGGTACTAAAAAAATGTATGCATTAAAATTTTTAAAAATTTAAAAAGCAATAAATAATTATTTTTTAACGTTCCGCTTAATTCTATGGTGATTATTATTATTAACCACTTTACAATGCGCACAAACACATTTTAAACGCATATATTCGATGAAAATTAAATTCTAACCCAAGGGGGATCGAACCTACGAACTACGCACTTATAACCTAACGCACTAACCACTAGACTATTGACGCATATGATTATGGAATAAAAAGTATCGTATAGGGTCAGAATTTCTCAAACGGATCCCTTAAAATAAAAAAATTTCTTATCTACTAGTAAACTTGTAGCATAACGAATCAGACCAAATGGATTAAATCATTTATACAATAAATACATCACACCATTAAAAATCTAGACTAGATGCCATCAAACGGTTTGTAGAATTAATAATTCAGACCATAGATCTAAATGTACCATTTATAATTCATCAGCTGAAGCAAGGTACCAAGTGGTTTGCAAACTTTCCAATTTAGATAATTGATATTGTCAATTAAATTCAATGTTCCTGATTCTATATTAATAATAAAGTACATATTTTTAATAAATAGTATAGAAAAATTACTGATGTTTCTGAAATTACTAAAATTGAGGAAAAATTTCGTAACGTACAAATAGTGAATCTAAGAAATCTAAGAAGAATATACAAAGCCAATAAATTTTGAAACTTGTCCTTTGATTTGAAATCACAGGAGCAATTAAATACATTGGCGACAAGAAAGATTGCGCCTTTGAATAATTTGAGTCGTTTCGCTTGATCCCTATGTCGCGACGCCATTGATACTGTCAGCACCCTTTGTGTTTTAATACACCCCCTTCAATTTCCCTAACGCCAAGCTCGACCCTTACAATTTTGCATCCCCTGTTGAGTTTCGGGTGGTCGTTGCCAGCCAAGTTAGTTTAAGTAACTCTCCGATTTGTAGAATTTTGTTTTCCACCGCTCCCTCATGTTTTATCGTATTATAATCTATATATGCCACGGATCGACAAATTAATCGTGCAGATTGTTATCAGATTTCAATTTCACAACATTCAAGACGAAAAAGCATAAAAATTGCTCTTCAGTAAAGAAAAATTATATACCTGATATTTGCCATTAGATTCATTAAGATTTGGATAAAGAATGATTCTCCAAAATGATGAGGAATGTGGAAAAAAATTATCCCATTGGGAAAAAAGAAAGTTATAACAAGTTTTCCAATAAGTCAATGTGACTTACAAAATTGCTGGTATCAGATCCGAGAAAGAATCAGAAACGGAAAGTTCAAGTGCAAAGTAAAGAAGAGTGGGAAATCGGTTGTAAACGATCGGATTATGGTGTGAAAAGCCTTTCATTCGAAACATAGAAACGAACGAATGAATGGAATACACTTGTCCTTCTTTCTCTCTCGAAGGTCCATGAGCTTTCTCACATATAAACTCTCAACCCCTCGGAGTTCGTTCAGCGCAGGAGTGTAGCAGTTGAAGTTGTAGGAGTCGGCTAGATATGGTTCTCTCTCTGAAATTCCCTTCGATGTTTCTTTCTCACTTTTTCATCAGCCGCTCTCTTTCTCTTCAACACCCAACTCAAACCTTTCTCCTATCGCACTTGTTCGCTTGGTGGTTGCCTCCTTTTGCCTCCTCTCTCTCACTCTCTCTCGCACTCTCTATTGAGGGAAGCTTCGTCTTTCTCCCCATTCCACTGGATCGATTAAAACTACAAAGTGTTGCCTCTCCATCCGTTGGTACCTCATCCGTGGTCGACTGTACACTAGGTTACCAACTCTTTCGCTTTCTCTTAAGCGCTCTCTTTCTCCACACCACCTTCCTCTAGCACCGACGGTACTTTTTATCCTTTTATCGGAGGATCTCCGTATTCATGGACGGCTCGCTTCGCTTCCTGATAATCTCTGCGTAAAAATTTTCCGTCCCCTCGGGATTGCCTTCGCACGGGACTCCTGTCACTTTTTTTTTTCTTTCACTCTCACTCCCTCTTTTTTTTTCTTTTGCTTACCACAGTTAGCGATCCCCACTTAACCTATTATCGTACGCACTGATTTTCATTGGATTTCTTTTCACGGCCAATTTTTTTCCCTTTCCATCCGGAAAAAAATAAGTCCAATGAATGGACGCTTTCTTATACTGTAATATCAGATATGAATTATGTAACAAGAACTAATAGACGAGATTTAATGATGATTTGGCGAATGTTTCACTTTTACTCAAGGTATTCCAATCAACCAAACACTTTGCCATTTAATTAAACAAGAACTCATGATAAAAAATCAATGATTTATATTTTTCAAACTTATAAATTGTTACAAGCCTTTCCAAAAATTACATCTTCCACACTTTGTGTTTTATAAAAGAAGCATTTAAAGTCCAATAAAATACAGTGTAGTATTTGAAGACACTAAAAACCATCTAATGTCATAATTCATGTCTGATCCTATTTTTCGAAGCGAGAGCAGGTCCTAAAACAAGGCAAGAGAATATAAGCGTCGCGTAAAAGTCAAAAATATGCGTCCAACTCAGCATCGAATACTCTCTCTCTCTCTCGAGTTTGGAGTTGAAAGATTAGTGGGATCGGGTAAAAGAGAGACTGAAAAGGCAATGGTTGCACGATTATAACTCTGGGTCCGAACGTCGCTTCTGGGCCTTGCCCCGTTTTAAGTCGCGCTTCTTCGCGGATAATAACAGACCCCAGTGGTAGCAAAAGCGTCTTTACGAGCATCTTCTCAGAAGTATAAACCCCAAGTCTTTGCCTCTCCCTTGAATTCCATGCTCCATAATGTTTACCATCTCACTTTATCCCATCATCATATGTAGGTACCTTAAAACTCTGTTGTTCAACTTTTGTTGCTAATTAATCTGACTACAACCCATACAAACTTTGCTGCCAAGAAACTGAACCCTTGTCTATATACTTCATGAAAATAAAGAATTACTCTTTTTATGGTTTATTTCCAATATTGTTTAATTCTAACCAAGGTAAAATTAATTTCAAAAAACAATATTCAAATTATTTTCAGCTATTTTGTCATATAAATATTGAATTTTTGTTAAGGAAACATTGTGAAAATATCGACATTGTAAATTTTTAATCAACAGTAACATTAAAATATACGATCATCTGATTTGAATTATTAATTGATTATAAATGAATTTCTTCCTTAAAGTATTTTCGCTGACATTTATTTTCACAATTGGACAAATCATTCCAGTTAGTCTATATTTAAAATGTTTCGTAATAAATTGATAAATGATGATCTGCTTCTAAATATAAATGCGTGCGCTTATTTTGCATGTTTAAGATTATCCATAGGAAAGAAGTTTGATGATTAAAAATAAGAAATGTTCTTTTCTAAATCAATCATTTTATAAACCGACTAACGAGTTAAATTTAAATTTGAGAACAAGGAAGGAGAAAAAAACATCTGCAAAAGAGGAATTTGATATTCTTCCCGCATCCTGGTGAAGAAAGTATTATATTATGATCTTGATCGTTATAAGCCTTGTTTTCGTCGAAACAGTGCACCAGTACTTTCTATTGTTTCCATCAGCGATTATGCATCAGGCACAAATCAGTCGAATCGTCGAGAGGGAGAATGACATTCTTTTCAAATATTCTTCTTTTATCTGAGTTTTAAAATCTTACGATTTGTGTTCTTTTTTTCCGATGAAAAATATTTCAATGTTCGTTTTTTTTTTTTAAATATTTATTATTATTCGCATAAAAAATGATATATTTGATACCTATGCAATATGAAATACTACTAAATTATTTAGGGGGGAAAATTATTGTCATGATGTAAAACAAATTTTGTTTACGAAACACTATTAAAATTGAAATAGTTTTGATTTGTAGTGTGGAATCTAAAAATTTTTGGGATCATTCCTGCAAATCTTGCTGTAGTTATACGACCGGTTTGGTCAATAGTTCCCAAAGGTTATACACGATAGAATATAGGGTTCCCTCAGCATTTTCGGACAATATTTCAACGCTCGTCCTGCCCGGTAGCTTCGATCATTAAACGTGCGAATATAGCCTCATAATATTACAATCCGCGGCCATAATTTTCGTCGTTTTATAGTTCAAACTGCAACCTACGTTGTGGCAGCGGCGCTCAAGCTTTCAACTTGAACGCGCCATTCCGTTCAAGTTGTACCGGGTGATCATAAAGCTTCCTCACTTATTCAACGATAGGGGAATGTATATATGTATCCTCCTCTCAAAATAGGCGCTGGTTTCAAACACCTCGTACTGGATCATTAACCAACTGCAATTCGCACGATAACATCTTACGATGCCTCCTAGACGATTTCAAATTATATCCCGCACCCTTTTGACCTTTATCTACTATTCAAATTGTAGACAAATTTAGTGTCATTGTTTTTTTTCTACAATCACCATCATTTTTTTTTTTTTTTTTAAAGGCTTTGATTTTTTCATCATTATTTGATACTCTACATTTAATATCAATATGAAATTCTACAAAGTAAAAATAAATTGGTATACTTTTAAGAACAATCGTTATTTTAGATGATTCAAAATACTTCAAGGGAATTCAGGATATTACAATAAGTTAATTCAGGATACTTCAGATAATTCGAAGTATTACTTTAAAATTTAATTACTTCAAAATAATTTAGAATATATTACAAGAT
This sequence comes from Leptopilina clavipes, assembly GCA_001855655.1. Classification (NCBI taxonomy): domain Eukaryota; kingdom Metazoa; phylum Arthropoda; class Insecta; order Hymenoptera; family Figitidae; genus Leptopilina; species Leptopilina clavipes. Next base: position 23,585 of record JUFY01029540.1, on the reverse strand, counting down.
AATTCAGGATAGTTTAGATAATTCAAAGTACTTCAAATACATCAAGATAATTCAAGTCATTATACAATAAAATTCAGAGTACTTCAAGGTACTTGCGGATAATTCACGTTACTTCAGGTAATCCACGTTATTTCAATTAAATCAAAATACTTCAAATTAACTCCGGATCTTTCAAAAAATTAAAAATTAATTTACATTACTTTAGAGTATTTCAAGGTACTTTAGGATATTTCACGTTACTTGAAATACCTCAGAAAATTCAAAGTACTTTAAATACTTGAAGAATATCTAAGATATTTCCAGGTAATTCAGAGTATTTCGAGGTACTTTTGTATATTTTACCTTACTTCAAATAATTCAGGATAATTCAGATAATTCAAAGTAGATCAACTTCAACTATATCTACTTTCGCGATACTTTAGGTAATCCACGTTACTTCAAAAAATTCAGGATAGTTCAGTTAATTCAAAGTACTTCAATACTTTAAAGTAATTTAGGTTAAAACAAGGTAATTCAGAGTTAATTCAAAGTACTTCAATACTTTAAAGTAATTTAGGTTAAAACAAGGTAATTCAAGTTACTTTAATGTTCTTCAGGCTCAAGGTACTATTAGATAGTTAACGTTTTTTTAAATACTTTAGGCTACTTCAGACAATTCAAAGTACTTTAAATACTTGAAGAATATCTAAGATATTACCAGGTAATTCAGAGTATTCTGTGGTACTTTTGTATATTTTACCTTACTTCAAATAATTCAGGATACTTCGAATAATTTATCAGAGTACTTCTTCTTGAAATACTTTAGGATACTTTAGTTAATTCGAAGTACTTCAAATACTTTAAACTAATTCAGGTTAAAACAAGGTAATTAAAGTTACTTTAATGTGCTTCAGGCTCAAGGTACTTTTGGATAGTTCACGTTACTTTAAATACTTTAGGCTACTTCAGACAATTCAAAGAACTTTAAATACTTGAAGAATATCTAAGATATTACCAGGTAATTCAGAGTATTCTGTGGTACTTTTGTATATTTTACCTTACTTCAAATAATTCAGGATACTTCGAATAATTTATCAGAGTACTTCAAGGTACTTTGGGATATTCCACGTTTCTTGAAATACTTTAGGATACTTTAGTTAATTCGAAGTACTTCAAATACTTTAAACTAATTCAGGTTAAAACAAGGTAATTCAAGTTACTTTAATGTGCTTCAGGCTCAAGGTACTTTTGGATAGTTCACGTTACTTTAAATACTTTAGGCTACTTCAGACAATTCAAAGAACTTTAAATACTTGAAGAATATCTAAGATATTACCAGGTAATTCAGAGTATTCTGAGGTACTTTTGTATATTTTACCTTACTTCAAATAATTCAGGATACTTCGAATAATTCATCAGAGTACTTCAAGGTAGTTTTGGATATTTCACGTTACTTGAAATACTTTAGGATACTTCAGTTAATGCAAAGTACTTTAAATACTTAAAAAATATCTAAGATGTTACAAGATAATTTAAAGTATTTCGAGGTACTTTTGGATATTTTACCTTACTTTAAATAATGCTGGTTATTTTGAATAATCCAGAGTACTTCAAGGTACTTTTGGATATTCCACGTTACTTGAAATACTTTAGGCTACTTCAGATAATTCAAAGTACTTTAAATACTTAAAAAATATCTAAGATGTTACAAGATAATTTAAAGTATTTCGAGGTACTTTTGGATATTTTACCTTACTTTAAATAATGCTGGTTATTTTGAATAATCCAGAGTACTTCAAGGTATTTTAGGATATTTTCAGGTTACTTGAAATAATTCAGGATACTTTAGTTAATTCAAAGTACTTTAAATACTTCAAAGTAATTCAGGTTAAAGCAAGGTAATTCAGGATACTTTAAGGTGCTTTAGGCTTAATAAAATGTCGCACTTGTGTGACTCTCTAGCAACAGAACTTTATACATCTAAGGACAAATTGTACCGCTACGATTTTTATCCTTTGAAAATTTTCTCTGTTTATAATTTATCCTTTACTATAAAACTTTACGATTCCAGGTACAAAGAATAAGAAACAAGATTTATTGAATCGAATAGTGAATTGAATAAGATTCGAATGAAAAAGGTGGAAAAAGAAAGACAGTACCCAGGTGGAAATTTACGATCGGCTGGGTACTGCGCCAGTACCAAAAGTGGAATTATGGTACTGGCGTGGTACTGGTATTATACCGCCATTACGTCGGCTAGATACTGATATTGTACCGAAAGGTAACTCGGCTGGGAACAGTCTATTGGTACTGGCGTAGTACTAAAAATCTGTACTGGCATGGTACAAACAATCTGTACTGGTAAAGTACAGTACAAAATTTTGTACTGGCGCGGTACTAAAAAAATGTATGCATTAAAATTTTTAAAAATGTAAAAAACAATAAATAATTATTTTTTAACGTTCCGCTTAATTCTATGGTGATTATTATTATTAACCACTTTACAATTCGCACAAACACATTTTAAACGCATATATTCGATGAAAATTAAATTCTAACGCAAGGGGGATCGAACCTACGAACTACGCACTTATAACCTAACGCACTAACCACTAGACTATTGACGCATATGATTATGAAATAAAAAGTATCGTATAGGGTCAGAATTTCTCAAACGATCCCTTAAAATAAAAAAATTTCTTTTTCAATGTTAAATGATTTTTTTTATTCTAGTATAATCAAAATAACTTTCTAAAATTCTTTTTGTTATGAAAATTCTTTTTGTTATGAACAATTAAAGTTTTTATTAGTCTTATATAACAATTTTTTTCTTGAGATCCTGTTGACCAATTAAAAAATAAAAAATTGCTTTATATTCTACATTTATTTCTATATATAAACCCGTTGAGAAAAAAGGAGCCCTAATTATAAATAAGTTAATTAACAATAATTATTTATTTACAAAGGTTTTGAATAATTAATGATTAATGTTCTTTAATAAAAACGATAAACGATTATAGCTTTCAACTTTATAGTCTTCTTACAAGAAATTATTATTTTTTAAATATTTTGTAAATAAATAATTATTGTTAATTATTTAATTCTTAATTGTGGCTCCTTTTTCTTAACGGTTTTATACTCAGAAATAAATGTAAAATATAAAACAAGTAGCAAAAATAACGCGCGCGAGACGTTCCTTGTTTCACATTCAATATAAGTACTCAACAATAAAATATGATATATATTCTAAAGTTATTGAAAAAATAATTTTTTGAAAAATCAAATTTTTTTCATTTTTAAAACCGATTGTTATAAGCAAATTACTGTTCAAAATTAAATAAATTAAACAAAATATTAAATCAATCCTCTTATTATAAATAAATGTAAACTTCATTGTTCAAAATATTAAAACATAAACTTTTGCAAAACATTTTCGGCATGGTACAGATGTGCCTGTACTGGCATTATACAAAATTACTACAATTTTTGTATAATGCCGACTGTCGGAATGGTAAAGATTTTCGGTACTGGCATTATACAAAATTACTACAATTTTTGTACCCTGCAAACTGTCGGCATGGTACAGATTTTCGGTACTGGCATTATACAAAATTACTACAATTTTTGTACCCTGCCAACTGTCGGCATGGTACAGATTTTCGGTACTGGCATTATACAAAATTACTACAATTTTTGTACCCTGCCAACTGTCGGCATGGTACAGATTTTCGGTACTGGCATTATACAAAATTACTACCGGCGTTGTACACCGCCAGTGGTAAATTCCAATTTAATACCACTTTTTCCACCTGGGAGTTGATAGAATTTTTCTTCCAGTAAAGCAATCCAAGTCTTCCCCTGCTATCTTCTCTTGATGTGTTACAATTGACTCTAGACTATTAAACACTTACTAGCATCAAACTATATCTCGTAGTTCCGAATAATTCCCAAACGGTCATGGAATGATCATATAGTATTTGCGAATACTTGTTCATAAAATCGTGATCATGTGGTTAGCATCTGTCGAATACCATCAATCCACCAAGTAATAATAATAAATTGAAAATATTCTCCAATGCTTTTACCAAGTTCATTACATTAGTGAGTAAGTTAATTACCCGAAGTATGATGATTAATCCCAATAATTATAATTGTAATGGTAATAATAAGCAAGTTAATGCTTACCAAATGGCTCAATATGTCGTCCACACCTGCACTGTTATACCTGCAAACTGATATAGAGCTAAATCTCGAAAGCGCCTCTCCAATTACAGTTGGATATTAGCAGGATTAATTGCCAAATTTAATTACTAGGGGCGGTAATTTAATGGAAAACGGGCACGAGAAATGACTTCTTAAAGTTTTTAACGGACCCACCGCATGGACCTTTCCCCCATCACATACGTACAATAAATTTTATCCGATGGAGAAGTTTGAGGCGGATGGGTAGGCGTTTTACGAGGTAGTATCCACTCTTATGCCGTAGATAGAGCACCTGTAATGTTGTTCATGGTACGTGCACACTTACCCACCTACAGATAAATACATATGGGTCCAGAGGAAGTAAAAAGATCAATGTCGAGAGGTAAAGAAATGGTCAAGCAATTCCCTTTTTTTCCCCGAAGCCGCGGTAAAATACTGTACGGCACTTTAAGTCCTTAAGTCTTAGTTGTATTTAGTGAGAGACTACCGCTTAATTTTTTAACTCAATTTTTTCTCCAGTCTCTTCATTTTTGCCCTCGTTCTTTTGTTTTTGTTTCCTCTTTACAGGAGTTTATCGTTGGTTATTACATTCTGTTTGCATATAATGTCTGTCTTTTTTTCTGCATCTAATTAAAAAGGGTTGAATAGAATCTACTATATGGAAGATATCATGAGTTTGCAAGATAGAGAAAGGAGATCATGAAGTGATTAACCATGTCATCCGGATGTAAGAAACTGACATGGTAATATAATTACATCGAGATATCATGATTGATACAAGACTCTTCCATTATTGCAGGGTTTGAAAAAAAACATCCTCGCTTATCTAATTACTCGGGCAATTAATTCATAAGAAGTAATTTTTAAATCAATAATATTTTATCGATAGTAGACGAGTGTTGATATCTAGTCAGAAACTAAAACAAAACTAGATTATAAGTTTGATGAATGATTATAGAGTTAAAAACTTCCAATTAATATTGGTGGAATATCATCATGGGAAGGTAAAATTGAATTAAAAATTCAAATGATGATTTAAAAATATTTTACTTACGAGTTGGACTAGTTCCACAATCAAATGAGAAATCCCACCGCTGTCACTGATCGAATTTTTCAACAAAACGGTAAGATGAGTCCATTTGATCTCTAATTCTGCATAATGAAAGAGCGCAAGATTTTTCATTTGAATGAAGTAAAAGATTTTATATGTGAGATTTGAATTTAAATTAAAAAATTTCTTTTTGGATGAGTTTGGTTTTTACGAGTACCTTCCTGTGAAACGTGGGACAAGAGGATACTTTATTATTTTCAGGGAAGAATTTACCCACGTTCGGCCTTAAATGACGAAGACGATAAGGCGGCGAATAACGGCAGCCGATTGCTCCACATAATAAGCTTGATATTCCTTTGCCGTATATTGGAAGATGAAACGACTTACGGAGGTTTATATGTACACTCACACTGGTGAAAGAGGAGCAAAACCATGTGTCCTGCATGTGCGCTCGATGGAAGGTCCAAGTTAATCAGACAGACATAATTGATCTCACTTGTGATCTTGAGATTCGAAAGATCGCGAACGGACGAGAGGCTCGAACCAATAATTATTGTTAATACCAGCCCCTTCGTCTTCCCCTGGAGTATCCCTTCTTTTACTACTACTACTACAACAACTACTACTGAACTGCAGAGTACGTGCGCCATTCCTGCTCTGTCCAACTATATACTATATTGTCAGTAAAACCCAAAGGTCCATCAGCAGCCTATCATCCTTGTGGTATGAGCAGCCGTCCGACTCCTTCCTCCCCCCCCCCTCCCTCTCTCTCTACTCTCTGTTCGGGGCTTTTATTTATATTAATTTCACCTTCTTTTTGCTTTTTCGTGGTTTCGAGCGAGCGAAGAAAATATGAAATAGTAATGATAATAATGAGCCATTTTGCGCGTAATAATATGGTGGGAGCCCGGGATACGCCATGGAAGCCGCGATCCAATCCAGCTAATAACGTTGGACCTTGCCAGTCTTCAATGTTCACGGTATTTCTCCTTTCGCGAACATTCCTCCTTCCTCAGATTCTTCAAGACCGATTATTTTTTTCGTCGGTCACTAAAGTCCCAATTCCACTATCTCTCTCTCTCTCTCTCTCTCTGCCACAACTTTGTCTATCATCAAAAAAATTTCCAATTTCTTTTATGTACACTCAAACTGTTCAAAATGATGTTTCAAATTATTTCTAATTACCATTGCGGTTCACCTTTGTCCAAAAGTTTTTCCCGTTCTGCAATATATAGGTATAATAGCCCAAAAAAGCAGTTTGACAAAATTATTTTTTATTTTCACGAAGAAGGAGATTGAACAATATTTTTTTTACGACAATATTAAAATTGTTTCGAAGAATCTTGTTTTTATCAATATTGTCATATACATTTATATTCTATATAAATTCCTCGGAAGTTGAAATGATGTTTTACAATCATAGTATAACCTCTTATTTTCTTTCATACTCTTGGATACTTGTCACATTATATCCTATACTGTAATTTTCCCTGGGACTTGATTAATCTACTCAACTATCAGTATAGGGTATATTAAGCTCTTGTTGGATGATGCTCCCTTGCGGAATTGTAGCATCACATGATTGCTACAGAAATGTTCATGTTCGGTGGAAAAACAATTTTATAAGAAACACTAGACGCCATATGAACACACACCAGGAAGTGGTCACTTCAACTTGATCAAGGTTTTATGAACCGGATCATTTTTGTTATGTTAAGTAATTATCTAATAGCAAGATGAACATTGAAATTACTTCTATTTGAGGAAGTAATGCAAAGAATTATCTTGTAAATTGAAAATTTATTTTCAAGTCCAAGTAAATTGCGTAAACTGTTATGTACAAGGGATGCATTATTGATAATTTCAATTATTATTTCTGATATTTAAATACTTCATTTCATTCCCTCTGTCTTGATCCCATGATATCATCAATCTTGTTTAGAATAATTATAAACAAATACAAACTTGTTTAAAATGGTTTTAAACCATTACAAACTAGTTAACAATAGTTATAAATAAGCACAAACTTGTTAGAATCGATATGAACAATTATAAAATTGTCATGAACAAGTAAAAACTTGTTTGGTATACTTATGAACAAGTATAAACTTGTTTGAAATATTTATTAGCTATCCTAAACATAAGTTTATAATTGTTCATACAGATTCTAAACCAGTTTGTGCTTATTTATAAATATTGTTAACTAGTTTGTAATGGTTTGTAACCATTTTAAACAAGCTTGAACTTGTTTATAACCATTATAAACAAGTTTGTAGTTGTTTAAAAGCATTAGAAGCAAGTTTGTACTTGTTTGTAACCATTATAAACAAGTTTGTAGTTGTTTAAAAGCATTAGAAGCAAGTTTGTAGTTGTTTAAAAGCATTAGAAGCAAGTTTGTACTTGTTTGTAACCATTATAAACAAGTTTGTAGTTGTTTAAAAGCATTAGAAGCAAGTTTGTAGTTGTTTATAAGCATTAGAAACAAGTTTGTACTTGTTTATAACCATTCTAAACAAGTTTGCAATTGTTTATAACCGTTTTAAACCAGTTGGTTTAAAATTGTTTCTGAAGATATTTAAACTTGTTTGAAATTGTAGGAATGATTTCAAACATTAAACAAGTACTGAATATGTTTACAATTGTTATGAAAAAATAAAAACATGTTTTGTAACTGTTTTGAACAATTAGAAGTTTTGTAATTTTTCTAAACAAAAAATTAAGACTCGTTTTTCAGCTGATATAAATAATTTTTTTTGTAATAAAAAGTGTTTTGCCCCTAATTTCTGTTGGTGTTGTGTGACGAAATGATTTTCGAATAGTAGGTTAGTGTCGCAAGGCGTATAAATGAAAAGGACAAAAACTTTTGATAAATTATTATCAGTGGAATACCAAAAGATCCCCGGGCACCTCATCTTTTGATGAGAGGGAGGCCCTCCTTGAATTTTATGGCGAGGAATGGGATTTGGGTACACTTAGCAGCTATAAAGCGGTCGAGGTGCAAAGAGCCATCGTCATACCCCTTCCAATGTTGACTTGTTGGTCCAAGTCGTCGGCACCTTTCATCCTTGAGGACCCGCACGAGGAAATTCTGCTTTATAATCCCTCCGTCGCATCACCGCGGCATTGGTGTGTATATATACAACTTCTCTTTCACTTGGCAGTCGTTTTTCCCCCTTTTTTATTTTCTTCGTCTCGCTAATGTGAAATTGTATTTCTTTTTTCACGTTATTCTCGTCTGAAGACGAATATAACCTTGCGCGCGAGTCCATTCGTGATGTTGCAATTTCTAAAATGTATTTTACGATCATGATATATCCAGCTGCATTTTCGCTGTTCTTCAATTATGTGAACGTTGGCCAACTAACGAGTCCTGATACATTGTATAGGATCGTTGGTAAAAGGTGTGGGACGTTTATTACAGTTTTAGCAAAGATGTGTTGTTATAAATGCTTTCGTCGTCGTGCTTTATTACAGATACTCGGAAACATTTTTGCAATTCTTTTTTCTATATAAATTTCTTTCTTTCGAGAATTTGTCATTTTGCAGCTTCTGTCATAATTTGGAGGGGAATTTAATTCCAAGATTTCTTTGATATTGTTTACTTAAAGAAAAAGACAGAGAGATATATATCCAAAGAAATTAAATTCAACAAAATCGAAATTCATAAAGTCGACAGTCGAAAGGAAAATCGAAAGGTTTTAGAGAGTTCATAACCATTTTAAACATGTTTTTAATGGTTTATAACCGTTCCAAACATGTTTTTAATTGTTTATAACCGTTCTAAACAAATTCGAATTTGTTTATAACTATTCTAAACAAGTTCTCAATTGTTTATAACAATCCTAAACAAATTAACTTTTTTTTAACCATTCCAAACAAGTTTAATTGTTTTTAACCATTATAAACAAGTTAATTCTTGTTTATAATCATTTTAAACAAATTCGTACTAGTTTATAATTAGTGTAAACAAATTCGTACTAGTTTATAACTAGTGTAAACAACTTTGTACTTGTTTATAACTATTATAAACAACTTTGCACTTGTTTTGAACCCTTCTAAACAAGTAAAACCTTGTTTATAACAATTCTAGACAAGTTAATCTTGTTAATAAACATTCTGAACAAGTTTGTAATTGTTAATAACCATTTTAAACAAGTTGGTAATTGTTAATAACTATTTTAAACAAGTTTGAACTTGTTTATAACAATTTTAAACAAGTTTGTACTGGTGTATAACAATTCGAAACAAGTTTAAACTTGTTTATTACCATTCTTAACAACAATAAACTTGTTTATAACCATTACTAAACAAGTTTAGAAGTTTTAATAGAAATGGTTGATCCAAAGATATATATATATATATATATATATATATATATATATAAATTAAATTGAAGAAAATCGAAATCGATAGAGAGGAAAAGAGTTAAATCGCAAGGTTTTAGAGAGTTCTTGTCCTCAATGTGGACGTTGAGGGTGGAAAAAGATCTCTCAAGTGCGAGAGACTGCCTTGTACCTCGCACCCAATCAACTTAGATCCAAGGTGTCAGATAAAGTTTCTCCATCGTTGTGAGCGCGCAACGAGATTCCTCAGTGCAGCGGGGGCGGTAGAGAAATACAGAATATATATAGGTACCCGGGCGCAAAAGCCACCCGGGAACTTCTCGTGCTCAATGCAGGCGTGCACACCCGGGTAATGAGCTTTCATTAGCGATGCTGTAGGCTAATGAGCCATGTTAGCTCCCTCAAGGTTTCATTTCTACACGGAACTATTTAGAGATGAAAAGTCCCAGAAGATCTCATCAACAAAAAGAGAGGAAAAAATAATCTTATTTTCAATTTTGAAAAATTATAACTTTCTATTAAAGATTTTAATCAAAGTTTACTTTGAACAATCCCACCGCTGTCACTGATCGAATTTTTTCAACAAAACCGTCAGATGAATCCATTAGATCTCTAATTTTGTATATAATGAAAAAGCCCAGGTTTTTCATTTGTATGAAGCAAAATGGTAATTAGACTAATTACCGATTCTGAGGAAAGAAATTTTTCGTGGTTAACTTTTGCGTTAATAGTGGAAATCGTGAACTTTAGCTGTAGTGAATGTTTTTTTTTTTTTTTGCTGGTATAAGTTCGAATGCGGATATTCGTAGTTGGCGAATGGATGACCTGGAGGTGGAGAAATCGAGAAACAAGCGAGCGATTAGCTCGGAATCGAGAGATAAGAGGAAATCTTTGGTAAAGATCTCTTGGCTCATGAGGGCAGCGCGATACGAAGTAGCAATTCTTGCCAAGGAAGCGCTGGTATTTATGTTAATTACTGTCAACGTTAATTAGAACCAGTGCCTGGGAGAGTTTTGCTGGTGAGAAAGAGATAGAGAGCCCGGTAAGTTTCTAGCTAAAAGACCTCTCCTCATTGTTCGTGTGGCGATTTCAACGACGATCGAGACTTTCGTTTCGAGTATTTTTGATAACTGCGGCGCCCGCAAATTTGCGCTTTAATGAGATGGTTTCCGTTTTCTCCAAATCGTGACTTTTACTCAATATATGCAAAATAGTAAAAGAAAAAAATCTCGCCAGTAGTAAAAGTGATATAAAAAATTTCAATTTAGAAAATTGATTCAAAAAATCGTCTCTTGGTTTAAAATTTAAACAAGAAGATATATGTAAAAGTGCGGGTAATTTTTCAATATTCATTGCGCGGCTATTGCGAAACGAGTTAAAATAAATAGTACCGGATTAATTAGAATTAGCTTTTGAACAGGTAATTGATATATATCGCATTAGAGTTGACCGACTTATTTTGCAATATGCACCAGCGATGCAGCCTTGTCAGTTTTTCTGTTGCACAATGCGCTAAATTGTATCAGCTTCAAGTGCGTGCGAAAACTGTAATCTAATATTCAAGAAAACTTGATGGACATTGCATATATATTATTCCTAATATATAGAGGTATATAAAGCACTTATGTGGCAACATTTGCATATAGCAGAAATCTATACTCTTACATTCTGACACGATAATTCAAAATTAATGAATGTGTTTAGGTATATTTCTAAACGAAAAATTTTTCATTGAAAACAAATCTAATTTATTAAAAATCCTGTAACTCTTCTTTGATTGATTCACAACATATCACTTTAAAATTTTTCTTCAACTTCTTCGGAACTATTCATATAACCGCACTTTATCTGTTTGAAAACTTTACAAATCAGTTGACAAATAACATAAATTTAACTATCGAATTATAAAATATTAGAATTTTTTTTTAATATTTGAGTAATTACAATTTTTATTTGTAGCTGTTTGAGAATTATTTCTCAGTGCTAACTCAATTTATATCTATTTCTTAGATTCTTTTACATTAAGTTACAAGTTATTACTAAATGTTTCCGGCCATGCTTCGCACTTATTCGTTAATTATTGCACACCACTTTGAAAATTTATTCTTCATAAGATTCTAAGTAATTTGAAAAAACACGATATTACTGTAACATGTTTGTTTAAAGGTACAAAATTCGTTTGTACTTGTTCATAACAGTTCAAAACAAGTTTACATTTCTGTATAATATGTTCATAACTATTCGTAATTAGTTCGAAATTGTAAAAAAAACCGTTTTAAACAAGTTCGTACTTATTTACAACCGTCAGAAACAAGTTCATACTTGTTTATAACCATTCTGAACAATATTTTACTTGTTTATAACCATTTTAAATAAGTTCGTACTTGTTTATTACCATTATAAACAAGTTTTTACTTGTTTTTAACCATTTTAAACAAGTTTGTACTTGTTTCTTACAATTATAAACAAATTTGTGGTTGTTTATAATCATGCAAAGCAACATTGAACTTGTTTACAACTATTCTAAACAAGTTTGTAATTGTTTATAACCATTATAAACAAGTTTCTACTTGTTTTTAACCATTTTAAACAATTTTGTACTTTTTTTGACAATTATAAACAACTTTGTACTTGTTTTTAACCATTATAATCAACTTTTTACTGATTTTTATCAATTCTATACAATTTTATCCTTGTTTTTATTCATCATAAATAAGTTTGTACTTGTTTATCATTATTCTAAACAATTTTTTACTCGTTTATATCCATTTTAAGAAAGTTTTTACTTCCTAATATCTGTTTCGAACAAGTTTGTGTTTATTTTAAAGGTATAAATAAGCTTTTACTTATGTATAACGATTTCAAATAGGTTGAAATTTATTCACATTGGTTGTAAACTTTTTTTATACTTGTCCATATCAGTTTCAAACAAGTTTTTACTTGTTTATAACCATTTCAAAAGAAGTTTGTACTTGTTTGTAACTATTTCAAAAGAAGTTTGAACTTGTTTATAATAGTTTCAAACCAGTTTGAATCTGTTTTGATAGGTCTAAATATGTTTGTAATTGTCGATAACGATTTCAAAGAACTTTGAATTGATTCAGAATGTTTTTAAAACTGTCTGTACTTGTTTATATTTATATTAATTTTCCAAACAAGTTTGTATTTGTTTTTAATGATTTTAAAACAAGTTTTTATCACTTGTTTTGTAATTAGTTGTTGCTTAGCAATTTTTCTGAATGTTTATTTGAACTTTAATTTTGTTTTGCATGTAAATAATAATTTTTTTCACTTTTCACACGTGTAAAAGAACAAAACGTAAATTGACTGTTCTCTTTATCAGAATGACTTTTTTCATGACAAATACAAGAGAAGTTTTGCAAACATATTGTGCCGACGGTCGAAAGAGTAGTAAACTCAGTGGTTGAGCTTGCCCCAACGAGTTTTCTCCTGATAGCGATTGTCGCATTCTGTCTGGTATGTTGTGCACAATCGTACCAACATTATGAACATATATATGTATATACAAAACTCGCTTCATGGTATAAAGTGAGGCGGGTGGAAAGGGATAAAGGGGCAGAGTTTATGATTCAAGTTTTGAATACACAATCTTGCTTTCGTTCACTCCCTGTTTCTCGATTGAAGATATCTCCACACGAGAATTTTCATAGTTTGTCTCTATCTTGACAGTGGACCCAGGTAAGCAGTAGCAGAACGAGAAGAACTTTATGCTTGTTCCATAGTCTACTACGGTACGCGATAGAGATTACCGCCGCGCCGACAGGTTGAATCGTCATAGAAAGGTCGTTTATCATTTTCTTTTCGTTGAAGAAGGGCGCGAGCGATGATGGGTGGAAGGGAGGGAGAGGAAATTCTCTATCTGCCTTCTCGCTTCGCTATAATGCCTGATGGAATTCAAAGACGTGCAGACATACCGCATCGAAGATATCGAATGAGAAATAACGTCTCTTACAAACTTTGCAGTTAAGTAGCTACTTACAATGAAGAATCCGTGTAAAACGTGTACCAAGATATTACATATATACTTTGTTTAAATTCAAGAATTTTATTTCTTTCCATTTCAAGACATATCGAACGACGTCATTTAATTTAACGATTTTATTGAATTTTCCCTATTTGTTAAAAAGGACAAACAGAAAAACAGAACGTACCCAAAATTATGTCAATATTGAACAAGTAATATTGCTAATATTTCACGGCAATATTGAGGCAACATTTCCTGGAAATATTGCAACAATGTTGCCACGTAATATTGCCGCAATGTTCATTGTATCGGAGAAAATATTGACTGGCAATATTAAGGCAATATTGAGGAAATATTAAAACAGTATTAAGGCAATACTGAGTCAGTATTGCGGCAATATTGAGGCAACATTGCCTAGAAATATTGCAGCAATGTTGCCACGTAATATTGCCGCAATGTTCATTGTATTGGAGAAAATATTGCCTGGCAATATTAAGGCAACATTGCATCAATATTACCGATAATATTCGCATAATATTAATTATTTTGCACTTAGAATAAAGCACTTGTTGCAATATTGACTCAATATTGTCTCTTAATATTGCCAGGCAATATTTCATCCTTGCAGATACAATAAAAATTACCGCAATATTGCGTGGCAACATTGCCACAATATTTTCAAGTAATATTGCCTCAATATTTCCTTGCAATATTGCTACAAAGGCGGAATTACAAGATTCTACAGGAATTACAGGAATATTTTTCTCAACATTGCCGAGTAATACTCGCAATATCACATTGCAATATTGACGCAATATTGTTGCCGTATCTGTTGTGCTATTTGAGAGTAAGAAAATCCTTCTTTGATTTTTTACTTTACGATGTGAGTGTCGCATCAATTTTTTTTTTTAATTATATATAGGTACTTGTGAAAAAAAATTCACACAGAATTGCGAATAACGAATTTGAAAAAGTCAAGTGAAGACTTGTTAATTTCGAGCAATTAATTATCGAAAAAAAAGAAATCCAGAATATGTTTCACTAAAAGAAACATGGCAAGTATCCGATTACCATTTGGTGTGCGTGGATAAATTTGTTGTTTTTTTTTGTTTTTTTTGTTTTCAAGGACACATTGTGGAACAAGATTTATTTTTGTCGAAATTAAGAAACATTATAATGTTCGGGACATTATTTTGTTTAGCCAAAAGTCCTAAAAAATGTTCTAGTTGAAGTTTGCGAATTACAAAAAATTGATTTGTTAAAAATAAATTCGTCATAAATGTACTTATGATATAAATTTGGAAGATATATATAAAAAGAGAGGATAATATGTGATTATTTAAAGATTTTTCTTATAGGGACAAAGGTTATTTTTCGCTCGTAAATAAAACGCCCACGGTCCCACCACAGGAGGCACATTTGACGTTCGACACTTTCCTGGGGGACTCACACACAGTGTCATTATTTCATTAATTAAATGCCATTCGCATTTATTTAGAAATGCATAAAGTTGATTTGTTTTTTGTTTTTCTTTTTTAGCGTGGAATAAATATTTTTTAATTGCGGCTTTTAAGGAGGAATTGTAGATGTTAACATAACCTCAAAACAATAAAAATATTTATGTCATAAATACGATCAAAGTTAATTTTTTTCAAATTAATTTTATTAATTATTAATTAATTTTTCAATTTATTAATTTTTTAATACAAATTAATTAATTTGGAAGATCTATTTATACTTTTCAGAAAAAAATTATATCGAGTAAAAATATTTTGTCAATGAAGATTTTTTTTAACATTTTGAATAAATTTTTTTCAAGTCAGACAAAAATTGTAATTTTTATTCAATTTTTATAAACAATAGCTTATATATTTTACTCATTGAAACATTCTCCACAATTGTGAACGTTTTCATGTTTTTAAAAATATTTTGTTCAAAAATGATAAACAATGCAAA
>JUFY01029536.1:0-11899 GCA_001855655.1 Leptopilina clavipes | reverse complement strand
TCTTCTTGTTTTGCGACTACAATAGCCAGCTTTAAGCCACGTTTGTTGGGCCCTATGACCGTCACTTTCCTGCCTTCTGTTGGTGTCTTTAAAAAGTCGACCAAGGCTTCCTGGATTTCGTTTTCCTCAGTAAGGCAATCCAGGTCGCGGATCTCGAGTGTGACTCTTCGATCCGCCATCTGTACCTTACCAAGCTCTCCGACGATCTTATTCACCTGGTCGGTAAATCCTTTCGTGTCTGAGGAGCCTTCTATTTTAATTAGAAGGTCTCCTTTCTTTGTGGGTCTTACTCCCACCACTCGTGTTTTGCTTACTTCTGGATTCACTTCTGAACGAAGTTTTACCAAAACATCAGCGTAAGTAGCACCCTCAGCCACCTTAACAATCATTGCTGATTCCCTTGGTGACCTTCTTTTATTGCCTTCTTTTGAGGTCGACGCTCTGTCAACCTTACTAACAGTTAATTTAGGAGTTTCTTTCTCCTGCTTCTTTTTCTTCGAGTCTGTTTTTGTCTCGGGACTGCTTCTTTTTCTCTTCATACCTTCAAGAGCAACGTTTCTCATTGCTATTGCGTTGAATCGGTCTCTTCTGACTCTCCTGTCCTGGCGTGCTTCTTCTGCCCAGACCAAGCCTTGGTAGAGATCCTCGTCTTTCTTCTTTGCTTCTATGTGTTTAGATCTTACTTCCTGTATGAGCGCTGTAAGACTTTTAAGTCCCTCCTTGATCGTCATATTGACATTCTTCTGCACTTTACAGGACTTCAGCATTTTGCTGACCTCATCTGCAATTTTGTCGATGCATACTGCCTTTTCTTCCCGCAGCTTAATGCAATTGTCTCTATCTTCGTTGCAGCTAGCGATTTCAAGTTCAGAAGCGTTGCTGAAAACAGACTTGCAACTGGCCTGACTTTTCACGCTGCTTGCACTACCTCTTCTGTCTATTCTGTCCAAAATTATTTTTGGTACCAATAACGCGTTGTTGCCCTCCTGCATCCTTGGGCCACTGGCCACCGCCCCCGCGCTAGGCGCTTGACGGTCGGTACTAGTGAGGGATTTAGCCGAAGCATTACCCTGCAGGTACTCCTTGTTTTTACAATCACTCATTCTGGTCATGCTGTTTTGGTTATCCTTTAGTGTTGTGTGAGACTTTTTTCACGCGGCGACCGATGACAGGTTAATTGAATAATAATTCAACTTTTACATATTTTATGTAACACAGACTTAGGGAGGAAGGGAATCCACTTTTTGTGATCGTTTGCAGAAAAACTTTAATTTGTGTATTTTCGGTTAAACTTTGGAGTCGGAGTCAATGGTTTTGAAATTACTGGCGTTGGTTCTTGTAAATTTTAATCGTAAATTAAACCTATTTTTCCCCTATAAGAATGTGGCGATAGTTCAGTTGCGATTATATGAACGGGAGTTACCTTCATTTGCATCAATTAATCGGAACTCTAAGTTTCTTCTTGGTTGAATTAGCCACCGGGGAGCGCGTCGAATGCGAGATAAAAGGAACTAGAGAAAGTGGCGATGAAGGAAATGCACGAGGAAGACGAGAAGGGAAGAGGATATAGTAGAAGGGACCTATTAAAATAAAAGAGAAAAACAAGTTTCGAGATAGTTGCGTTACGAGCGACGAGGGACGCATAACGATCTGTGGCGGTCGCCTGAGTTACGCGTCGGCCGGAAGTATCGCACTTATCTTTCGAATTCTGTACTCGTCCATCACGATCTTCTGCAGATTATAAGTCTGACAGTTGTTTCTCCTATTTTTTTAGATCTGAAGTATCCTTGTCGAAAATGTGTCTAATAATTGTGAGAATCATAAATGTTTGAAAATATACACATATTTAAGTGTTTACGAAAAACTAAACTTCAATCACACCGTATCAGAGCAATATAATGATCAGAGTTGCAAGATTGCTGCACTATTACGTGCTAACTGGAATATTTTTTAATATTGCGAGGCAATGTTGCCTCTTTATATTGCGTCAATATTGAGCTCAAATGTTGTGCTATTTGGGTTTAATATAAGATAAGATATTTTTGACAGGGTATTCATGGAACGTAATATTTCACACAATAGTGTGGTGACCATTTTGTTAAATTAAAACTATCAGAATCCCAAAGTCGATTTTTTAAATGTTTATATATATATCAGAGCGAGTTATGAATAATGTCGGAAATATAAACTTAGCCTCATCTCCAACCCCCTAAATTGATAACGTAGCTTATAAACGACCCCACATGTGTGTTGACAAAAATTCTCGAGGTGCCATAATATGTTTCAGGGGCTCATAATAATGGATTCAGTCTGACAGGAAAAAATGAGCGCAGAAGTTGAGAGTTGAGGCCACGGATATTGTTGGACATTCCTCGGGTCCCGCGAATGCGGTCATCGAAATACCCAACGCGTAAACCACGCCAAATGTCCTCGCGTGTTCATGAGAGGGGCAAAGGATGAAAGGGGGGTTGACAAAGAGAGTGAGAGGATACGGGGATTCTTGTCAGAGAAAATCCACCGTCAACTGCTGCTCCACCGCAGCCATACCACCAAATCGCGTTTGCGCTATTTTAATTAATTGACGTTGGTTGAGAGGCGTAAATCCTCCCTCTACCTCCATGTAATTTTGTTTTGCAGCTGAGTGAACGAAAACATAAATAAACACATTTTTGCTTTATGTTCTAATAATTTTTTCATTTATATAAACAATTAATTTTGAAGCTAGTCTTTTATGGAAAACTAGATAACTTAGTACTATCAAATTGAAGATAAAATTCAAATTCACATTTATTCCACATTAGTTTTTCGGACCCTCTTATTTGGATACTATTTATGTATGTACTGTAATGCGGCATTTTATCGCGTACAAAACTGATTTATAATTGATTATTTAAAAAAAATAAAAATCCAACTTATAAGTTGTAAAACTTTTTAATTTGAATTTATTATATAAAATATTATTCAACTTTGTTCTTCCTAACTGCCAGAGAGTTAAATCAACAAATATATAAAATCATTAAAATATAAACTATTCTGTCACTTTATTTTGATTTTCATGAACATTTCCGAGAGCGAGGGCTCTCGTCTTTTACAAACAACAAGATCAGTGATATCCACCATCATCACATTATCATTGTTAGCAAAGTGATCGGGAATAAATTGGAAGTCTCTGTCCGATTAAATAGAAACTTTCAGAAAGGTTAGTTCGCTATATTAGCGACGACAGCAAATAAATTATCGACTGTGAAAATGTTATATTTTCATATAATTTAAATAATTAATTCACCATAAACTCACTGAGAAGAGAGGTCGCTGATATGCGACACCGATCCTTGTGACAGGTCGGTCATTTATGTCTCATTCTCATTGTGGTGTTCAAACGGTATAGTTGATATATTTTTGTTCTGTTTAAAAATGTAAAATAATGTGATTGTTTTCATGATGAGGTCGTCGTATAGTTGATTCTATATGAGTCTAAAAATATTAAAGTATAAAGAAAATTCGACTTGCTTCAAAAAAATCAATCCATGTAAGTTTTGTATTAAATGTAATTCGGTTTTCGGATCCCTTTTGAATTCAAACTAGAGTACATTAAATAAACTTGAATTTTACCCTTAATTTTTTTGGTGTCAATTAAATAAATAAATAAAAGTGGAGATAACGTTGATATATAACCTCAAATCTATCAAAGTTAATTGAATTCAAAATTAAATAAAAATCTTAATTATCCTTAGTTAAGTTTAAAAATATTAAAATAATTAAAATCAACGTTATAGTACATTTAATATAATATAAAGACTTAATTAAACGAAGTTGAATTTTATTTGATTTAAAATTTATTCAATTTTTGTTGATTCTGTCGAAAACTGATCGTGAGAATCAGTATTAGTACATCGAAAAATGCACTGATAAAAATAAAAGGATTACTAGTGAAATTTTAGTACCAACAACTAACGAAACTGGTTAAATTAACCAAGAAATTAGTAAAGTTAACTAAATTTGTAGTTTATTTAACCTACAAAAATTAGTAATCATTTTAAATAACCATTTACATGGTTAATATTATCATTTTTTTTTCTCGGTGTATTAACTGAGCTCTTTACAATATACAACATTCGTACATATTTTTCGATAAAAGAATATTTTTTATTCGTATGCCTAAAAAATTTAGTTTTTTTTTAAATTTATGACAACGGATTGATTACATTCTTCATTTCTATCAAGGCACATTTGTTTATAGACGTAATTCAAAATTGTCAAATGGGGTATTCACTTATGTAAACACTGTCATGACCGATAAAAATACTTTTAAGGAAATGAAATTGATATAAAAGACGGATTGTAATGGATGCCCATAAAACACGCGTTCGCGAGGGTATAGCCGACGTTATCGCTACCGAGTGTTGCTTTACTGGTAAGTATAGCAAGAAAAGCAAAAGCAAGGGTGAGACGAAGTGAAAAAGGTGTGAAGGTGGATGGAGAGGGTGGTTTTGGATTGAAAGTTCCCTCGACTGTCGTTATGCTACTTGCTCCATGGTATCCTATATACATAGTATTTGTATATGTGTTACTTTTTTTACACATTTTGACTATTTGCAATGTACACGCGTGTGTAAGTGGGCGTCGACTATGTATTTATGAGCAGCCTCCTGCTTTGCTGGACTTTAAATTCAGCCTTTACTACCCCGCGGATTAATTTTACAAAACATTAATTCTTTAATCTAAATCCTCTCATTGGGAGCTTTGTTATACTATTTACTCCCCTAAATTATAATCAGTGAAAGGATACCATTTAATATACACTGGTTTTGAAATAAGTCGAATCAACGAGATTCAGTTGATTTAGAGAGTAAAACTTTTACATTAATTTTAATACACCTATAGTGATATCGAACATTCTCGCCCATAGAAGCAATTTTCAAAAAAGCGTCGTAATTTCTAAACTAGTAGAAATTACATTTTCTTTTTGCAAATATCTGCCTTAAAGGAGAGAATTTCAGGGGAAATGAGAGAAAGTCTTTCGAATCATTTGATTACCGAAAAAGTTACAATTTCTACTCTCAGCGACAGGCAATTTACAAGATTGGTGGTCTGGTGTTATAATGTAATAGGGTCGCGACTGTGTGCGTTGCAGATCGAAAGGGATTCTCTCACAGCGAGGCTTTTGTGTTTGTGTTTTTAATTTTCCCGGTCCGTTTTGTATGCAGATATCTAACGTAATTTATCCAAGGGGTGAGCAAAACGTGTGGCGGCTAGCCCAGTCTGTCGACGAGGAGGACAACGTTCACTGTGGGGATGGCGTTGGATAAGAGCGACCTTATACACTTTTTCCATTTCGTCTTATTTTTCTTCTTGTGTCTTCGCCCCCCAGAAACTAAAGAAATCCCCAAGATATTCGTAAAAAGAGGTCTCATTTAAAGAATCACGGACTTTTAGATCAGCTTTTTGCAAGCAATTATGTCAATTATATACCACTAAAACATCTGGAAACTCGTTAAGTCTGAATTATTCTCTTTTTTGTCTATTTCGGTTTAAATTATTCATTTTTATCTGATCGAAAGAAATGAGTGTTTGAATTACAAATCTTTTGAAGCAAACTATAACTAAAACACCTCAAAATTATCTGTGGGAAACAAATTCTACGGAATCATTATACTAAAATTTCTAAGAAACGTTTTCAGAAGTATTTTCACAAGAATTCCTACAGGAGTTACCATAAGAATTGCCATGGAAAGTTTTTACACGGTCGTCTATAAGAAAAAACATTTTACTTGAAACCAGTAGTGGAAATCATACCATTTGAAAAAATTGGTGATAATCATGTCATTTTAGATGAAATTTGTAAAACGTAGGGGAAAGTCCTACAGTGCCAGCCAGTTGTTATTTCTAAGATTGTTTTAATTTAAAAAAAAATTATTATTTTTTAAACTATTGTTTTCTGGACAAAATTTTAGTAAGAAAGGCAATCGTTTGCTCTCAGGAAAAGATGTCAGCAAGAAAAGCAAAAAAAAGGGAAAAAAACGAAAGTCGTCTAAGCATGCCAGTTCAGGAAAAGACAATTTGTCCTTTGTGCCTTGAATCTCATGAAGAAGATTGGATACAATGTAGGAATTTTAAAACTTGTTCATGAAGCTTGTGCAAACATATATCGGAGCTTTCAAATCAATATATTTGCTGCCTTGTTTAACTACTGACATTTATACTGACCAGTACAAGAGGCCGAATTTTTCAAGACTGGTTTTTCTTTGTTTTCAAAATTTTATTATTTAAAGTAATTATAACTCAATATAATAATATTTTATCGTTTTTATTGATAGCTTATGAGTTCCTAAATACATATCAGTGAGTATTTAACATGTAAGTTAAGGTGTTTTTTTTATTTTCAATAAACGTTAAGACGACGGTACTGTAAGACTTTCCTCTACCTACTATTTTAGGAACTACATTTGTCTTTTTTATTTTGAGTTCGCAGCACTGCGAAAAATTGAATTACATTATGAATTTATTAAGTTTTATAGAGAAAACAGAATTGTAGTTTTTTAATTGTTATTTTTCTTCCAAACGAAAGACTAAGGAGGAGGAGAAAATTTAATTGTAGTAAACATAATACTTGAACATTACTGTTTGTATATATGCGAGTTTTTGTGTCCTACCTTTCTGTTTTTCAATTAATATCAAATCGAATTTTTTTCCGTGGGATGTTAATATAATAATGATAACAATCAATAATGTCTAATAGAGCTAGGGTCTAATTTTGACTCATCCATAAAAGGTAAATTTCAAACGGAACATATAAAGAACAGTTAAGATTACTTGTATAAATGGATCTTTTCAAGATACTTTATTTTGTTTACGTTTAGTTCCAATTACTTAGTTTATAGAAGTATTCGCATTTAGGAGAAAATTGAAAATGATGTTTATTTCGATTGTAGGAAGAATGATATAGTATCACAAGTAATAAAAGATAAGAGAGAGAGTGAATTCTCTCTGGAATTTTTCTCTATTAGCATGAATTATTCGTTCTTCGCGCGGTGAAAGAGGCCATATACTAGAATAAAAGACAAAATTCTGGTCGCAGAATAGAGAACAAAGGTCCAGGAAGAATGAAATACGACGGAAACGGGAGGGTTCTTGGTGTCGAAAAATCGCGGCTATCGCATCTCGCCGGCGCAATAACCAATCCACGAGTTAACCGCAATAGTATAAGTGGAATCGTGAAAGCCATTCGTCTTACCGTCGCCGACGGCATTATCATATTTCCCAGCTAGCTTCGGAATCGTAACCCAACTCATCCCCCTTTTGGACCCCTTCTCTGATGCAAGGATCTTCTTGCTTCTTGCGCTCGACCGCGAGGCGTCTAAATGGATAAATCTTCCTCGAACCAATTTCACAATTTCATTTGCATCGTGCACCCACCTCGACCGAATCCGATTTGGTGGACCTTATATCCCCGTCACTGAGTGGGTAGTAAACAACTTCCGGTTATACCACCTCCAACTTACAGAGCATCATTATTTCGCCTTTCTTCATACCACGCATTTTTTTCAAATTATTGTATTGTACATTTCAATTAATATTAAGAGCAAACTTACAACGTTACAAGTGGTTGAAATGTTTGAAAATTATTTTTTAATTTTGACTATGTTTCGATCGTGAGGGGAGTAGGTTTTACGTGTTTCATTAAAACCCTAAAAATAATAAATAATTCACATCATAAACGTTAGCATTAATATATTATAAATGTAAAAATAAAAAGATTTAGAAGAATTTGATATATTTTTATATAAAGCTTTAATGGGTAATATCCCCTTAATTTTCTTTATTTACCATTTTGGGCAAAAAAGAAGAATTTTAAAAGATAGGTCATTGCGGGTCATTGTTATTAACAATATTAATTTAAAAAATTTTATTTTTTGATAATGAATAATAATTAATGTAATTACTTCTAAGTTTTATCATTTTCTACCCCCTAGATTCTTTTTATTTACCATTTTGCTAAAAAAAGACATTTTTGGAAAATAGTCTTAGTAGCTAGCCATTGTTATATACACTGTAAACTTAAAAGTATCAAATCGATACCAAAAATATCAAATTGACTTTTAGGTTTACAGTGTATGAGAATAATTATTGTGATTATTATATTTTATACTAAAGTCTAAAAATATCCCGTGCAGATATTGCCCCACTTGGCCCTACTTGAAATAGGGCTTTAGCAAGGTTCTAACTAGTTTTCATAGTTTTCCCTATTTTGAATAGGGAAAAGTGGGGCAATTTCTGCATGAAATGATAAGGAAGGGCAGTGATGTGCAAAAGGTTTTATATTTTTTAAATTATTTGTGAAAAAACACTTAAAAATTGTTAGAAAATCTGAACAGCAACGTCACAAATAACCTCACTTTTTATAACAATTTTTAAGTGTTTTTTAACAAATAATTTAAAAAATATCAAAACTTTTGCACATCACTGCCCTTCCTTATCATATTTTAGACTTCTTCACAAAATATTAGCTTAATCTACTCATTATTTTAAGAGAAAAGTGATCGACAAATTAACGTTGCTGCGATCACGTGACCTAACAGTCACATTCTGTCAATTTCTAATAGTGACAATAATTTATAAAATTAAATACATAAAGTCGAATTGTAGATTTTAGGATGTACAGCCCCGAGGGTTGGTTGTGCAGACATCATTGTTTACATAGGCGATGGACGATTTCATTTAGAAGCAGCTTTAATAGCCAATCCTACATTAAAAGCTTACAAGTACGATCCATATGAAAAGAAAGTCACTGAAGAATATTATAATCATGAGTTAATGCAAAACTACCGGAAGAAGGCCATTAATCAGTCAGTTAAAGCTGAAAAATTTGGTCTATTATTGGGAACTCTTGGCCGCCAAGGAAGTAATAAAGTTCTTTCAAATTTACAAAATCGATTGAAAGATTTAAAAAAGCCGCACATCATTATTCTACTTTCGGAAATATTCCCAAATAAGCTGCAACTCTTTCTTCACGTAGACACTTTTGTACAGGTAATTATTTACCATAAGGCAATATTTATTGGATAACAATAATGTGTTGAAATTTATTTATTATTTATGTTCAGGTGGCTTGTCCAAGGTTAAGTATAGATTGGGGTGTGACGTTCCCCAAACCACTTTTAAATCCTTATGAAGCCGCTGTAACATTAAGTATGGTTAATTTTAATGAAGATGAACCCTATCCAATGGATTTTTATGCACATGCTAGTCTTGGACCTTGGACACCAATTCATAAACCATCTGAATTAGATAAACAAATGCTTTCTAGTTGTGAAAATTGTAAAAAAAGAAAATAAGAAACTTTTATAAATCTTTATTATCTTCAGTGCTTTATATATTTTATTTATTGTAAATTTTTATGCATATAATTTAATTTTTAGCAGTTTGTATTCTGAATTTTATACAAGTTTTGATGCATAGTGGAGAAAAATAAGTTATAAATTACTGATTAAATGTATACAAACATTGGTTTATTATTTTTCCAAGTTTGATATACGTAAACAATTCTTAACTACAACTGGTATGTTTAAAGAAATCAATAATAGTATATTAAGCATCAAGGGAACAAATGCAGTGATTCGGTCATAGAAATGCAAACTAAAGTAAATTTTGTTTTGAAAAATAAAAAAAACGACTAAAAACTTTTTTTTATTAAGCAAAAAATTGCATTCAGCCTACTTTAAAACTTTTTGCAAACTATTCTTAACATTTCAAGTATGTATTTAAAAAATTTGTTTTTAAATGGGTCCGAATTCAAAAAAATTGATTTGTTTATAAAAAATATTTTAAATAAAAATTCACATTTATTTTTTTTTGTTAACTTTATTTTAAAGTAGAAGAAAAGTCAAACATTTTTTATCTTAGCAAAAATTGTCTAAAGTTAATAATTTTAGAAATATAATTATGTAATTCAAAATGGATCTACTCTTAAAGAACCGTATTTTTGAAAATTCCTAACTTGAAAATTTGAGCACTTATACAAAAATAAAAAAATACTTATATTTTTATTTTGTTTAAGGAACGAGAAAAAAAAATATTTAACCGAATTAAGATGTCATATACACGTGGAATTCACGTCATTTCACGTGGAGTCGCCCATATTCTAATTTTAATAGCTTGGTACTTGGAAAGTTTAAAAGGATCAATAAAATATCAATATTTTTCTTCGGGAAAAAATTTTTGTTTAAAAAAATTAAAAGGGGAAAGATTTTAAATATCACAAAGATATTATTCAACTTTATGGTAATACAAGAAATTAAATATAAATTTGCTATATTTATATTTCACCCACAGTTACCTGGACAACGTTGCTTATTAAATCGTTATTCTCAATATTTGTCAATAATTTATTGCAAGTTACTAAAATGTCGGAAAAGAAAACTTTTTCCGCTCAAGATGAAAGACTTAATATTTTACATAAGAGAATTATAGAAATGAAAAAGAAAATTCAGTTATCTGGTATGTATGAAATTATATTTTTTAAGGCGTAATACTACCTTGTGTGCAGTAAAAGTAGGGTCTTTTTCTGATTTTGTTGTAAAAAAGCTATGAAATTTATTAATGTTTGGGTTTTTACATATAAAAATACATATTTTAAAGTATGTACAAATATATTTAAAAATTTTTTTAAAATAAAAATGGTGTCACAGTGACTGATTAATTGAAACTCTTTTTCTTTGCATGGGCGACTTACTACAGGTCACATTTTCTAATTTAGAACAACAAATCAAAATGATTATGAAAGAAGATGCTAAAAGCTAGTGAACTACGTAGGATTTTTAAGAAATATCAATTTAAAAAAAATGGCTTCAATAGTAAGAAAAAATTTAAATTTTGATAAAAAAATTGATTGAAATGATGGTAATTAATTTAAGTTTTAACCCTTGCTTACCACACTTATTTTGACACTTTTTTTACAACCGGTATTAAAAATAGGCGAATGGTCCCAGCGTCATGTTGAACAGCCTGAAGGGTAGTTAAACTCTTCAACTGTCGGCAAATGTTGCTAAGAACCCATTCCTATTGCATTTAGGTACTTCAAATTTAACCACAAAAAAGGTCTATGGGTCTTAAAGACCCATGTGTGGTAAGCGAGGGTTAAATTTAATGCTTTAACCAGTAACATTTTCTTAACTCGTAATTAAAAGTTTAATAAGTATCAAAATATTTTTACCGATAAATTAAAAAGTTTGTTTAAATAATACGTCATAAATAAACTTAGAAAGTTATATACCTAATTAAATTATAAAATAAATATTTACCATTTTTTAAAAAATTAACCGTTATGAATGGAAAAAATTCCCCTATTCATTAGTAATTGTCTTAAAAAAAAAAAAAACTCGAAAATGGATTACTTCTGTTTTGAGAAGTCATTTTTTTGGGTTGAATTAAAATTTTCATATACTTTTATCGTTCGCATGTAAATTTGCACTACGTATATCGGAAAAATTAAAAAAATTTAACAAATTTTATATAGAATATTTTTTCTGATCTGTTGATAATAATGGAGAAAAGCGTGTGTCAAAAGAATTCATAACATCCGTAATTTTTATTCAATGAGGTAATAAAAAAATACGTTTTCCCTTTTTTTCATATAGAATCTGGAAAAACATACTCCAAGAAAAAATATTTTTTGAATGAAAATGTTAGGTGAAATGTCCCAGTTAATAAGTATGTCTATACGGAGAAACACTTGTAAACGCTGTGTAGGGCAAAAAAACAAATAATAACACCATCATATTTTATTACATCTTCAAACAATTTAGCACTACCCAAGTAGCACGTAATATTACTGTAATATTACTGTGATGTTACATGTAATGTTAGTAATGTTACTTGTAATATTACAGTAATATTTCAG
>JUFY01029535.1:0-42612 GCA_001855655.1 Leptopilina clavipes | reverse complement strand
ATATACAAAAAAAATATAAATTTCTAAAAAATTAAACACGTGTAAATACACGTCTAAATCTTGTTTCAAATTCGTATGTATTATAACACGTATAAATACACGTGTTTTTACACGTGTATTTACACGTGTAATTACGCATGTAAATACACGTGTATTTACACGTGTTTTTTTTCAGTAGGGGAATTAGTGAATGTCAGAGTCCTTAGAAACGAATCGATTTTGCACTTTCACACTTTCTCTAACAACACAAAATATATATACATATATATACACCGCTGCCACAATTTTTCGGTATAACTAGAACAAGCACTATATAAAAACACACCTGTTTTAAAAATGTTTTAACTCAGTGGATAATAAATTCATTAAAAAGTTGAAAAAAACATCAAAAAGAATATTAAATAACAAAAAAATTTGTCTTAAACTTCGTGGAGAAGTAGAAAGAACTACTTTTTTGGTTGGTTAAACCATCCATCCTAGATAGCACAAAAATTTTCATCAAGTTTGCTGCAAGTTTGCAATGCAAAGCTCGAAAATTTTCACTGCAAGTTTGCATCAAAGTTGTAGCAAATAGCATAGTGTCTTCAAAATGTTTTTAAGAGAATGTTTGCAGAAAATTTGGACAGCAAACTTACATAATATTTGCAACAAAGTTTCCAAAAAAGTTTCAAAAATTTTTCCATTTAAAAATATATGTACTTCAGAGCATGCAAGCCTTTTCTCTTGGAAATGAGGCTAAAAAATAGTGCGCAGCCCTGGCTGGCTTAGAAAACTACTGCGCATAAAATTAATTTTCACTCCGCCATGCAAATTTTCTGTAAGTTTGCACCGCAAACTTGCAACCTAACGAACATTTTGCTCTTTGCTACAAATTTGCTGCAAACTTACCGTGCAAACTTTCGAGCTTTGCATTGCAAACTTGCTGAAAATTTTTGTGCTATCTGGGTTATGTAGTAAGTTTAATTATTTTTATCTATTACAAATTAGTAGGTAAATAGAAAATATTATGGACGACCAGTTTTTTATTATTGCTGCTCTTTTATGTGTAGTAAATAATAATTACCGTCAACCGGGGCTATTATGGTACAAAAACAGCAATTTTTTTATTCTTTACTTTACCAAAATTCTAAATTATATGCAAAATTTTTTAAAACTATTTAATTATGTTCTGGACATCCTTTTGAAGATTTTCTATAAGTTTCGATGTAAAAAAAATTTTTTATCTGAATTATGAGAAATCAAAGTTTGTACCATGATATATAACAATAATATTACAATTATATTATTATTACAATCATATTTTTTAATTTAAGGGGACTGTTTTATAATCAACAAAAAACACACTTTTTAAAACTTTTATTTTAAAAAAAATATTACAGCTATTTCGAAAATTCCTTTCAAACATTGTTACATATTACATATAGAGAATAAAAAAATATAATTTTAGTATATTTAGTTCATTTTCGAAGCTGTAGGTGGAGTCTTCCAAAAGGCATAATGGTGTCTAGCGAACCAGGAATCCGGAAAAAGTCGGAAAGACCCTGGGAATATTTTTTAAATCCGGGAATTTTTGGAAATTTTTGGAAAAGGCTCTACAAGAAGAAATTGATAATTTCAATTTTTTAGGTCTAACGACTCTTTAAATTTAAATTGTTGATCAACAGTTAATTTTTATGTTAAAATATGTTCAGGGAATGTTTCTCGGCGATATTTAGGTCAATAGAAATTTTTAAGACAAAATTAGAAGCCAGCAGCCTCAGCCGCTAATTGGCAGACAATCGTTTTTCATCAATTTTTAGGTCTAACGACTCTTAAAAAATTAATCGTTGATCAGCAATAAATTTTTTACTTATAATATGTTCAGGGAATGTTTATTTTCAAATGTTAAGTCTTTAGAAAATTTTAATTAGAAGCTATAATAGCCATAATTAGAAGCTAATTAATAAATTAGTAAATTATTATATTATTTAATTTCTAAATTATAAAATTATTAAGTTACAAAATTCTCAAATTATTAAATTATTAAACTATTAAATTATTAAATAATAATTAATAATCAACAGAGTTATTAAAATTCTCTTTCTTAAATAAAACTTCACCTCTATATTGAAAATACACACAAATAGAAATACTGTCACGGCATTTCAATTTCTACAAAAGTTATTTGTTTTCATTTCGATTAGTCAGTCAATTTGTATCCTTCGCACCGATATAATCGCCTTTACGTTAAATTTTCTCTCTAAAATAAATGTGATAGTTTAAAAAAAATATAATTTTAAATTATTTATTTCCTTTTTTCTAAAAACGTATCGTGTACATATATTTATTTTCACTCTAGTGCAAGTTTGTTTTTTCTGTTATTTAATATATAGTGGTGACAATGGAAAATTTATCACCACAAACGAGATTGGAAGGTTGGATACAGTATCACAGCAATATTAAGGTTTTTACACACATATAATATATTTATTTTATCGAATATTAAATGATTATTATTGACATTTTCTATTTACGTGTGTCTCAATGATATAATTAATAATATGATTTTCCATAACTATTCTGTGTAAATAGTGGAATTTATTCTACATGCTTATATGTACTTATTAATTAATTAATAATTATTATTATTATATATTTGATTTTCCTGCTTTCAGTTATGAATAAATTAGTAACAAATTATTATATACTCGATATGTCAATTTCATAATTGGGTGGTAAAGTTTTATTGCAGTTGTGTTGTTAATTTATGATTATAATTGTAACGTGTTGTTCATTGGCGTGTAGAAGGTCAATATCAAAAAAAAGTAGGGGGCGTAATATCAGTAAGCCTACCAATTTATCTCTTTTCTTTTACAATTCCCCTTGCACCTTTTCGCAAAAATATCTTTTCAACCCATTTGTTTTGTCTTCTCCCCTCCCCCCCTTGTTCCCCCTTTTTTTATCGTCACTCGACACACAAGATCGGGTGTCGGGTTCATAAAAGGCGCATTAACCAAATAAATAAATTTGACCCACGGCTATGCTGGCGGTTTGACAGGCATTCTGAATTTTAGGGGAGAGCCAACAAGGACAGAATGAACGTTATATTCAATTGTGTAAAATCGCACCATTAGTTGATTGTAACACACACACACACACACACATTAGGAAAAAAAATTTGTGGGGTGAAAATATTTTTACATTTTTTTATTTTAGCCTCTAAACGAATAAATATTCCAATTTGAGTTTAATTCTAATTGTCGAATATTTCAATATAGTAGGTAGTGTTTTTTTTCTTTCCTCCAGGGGGGAAAATTGGAAATTTATTTTTAACTATTTGTCAATATTGATTTAAATTTAATAATAGGACTCAGTCATATAATTTAGTTATCAATCAGTTTAATGAAAAATTCAGTATCGGAGAATTTATAGAAACTGTTGAAATTTTAATGCAGGATGTATGATTTTATTTTTAGTATGTTTGAGGGAAAGAAAATTATCAATGAGACGATTTATTGTTAATTTTGAACTGGCCCTGGTCGGGGCCAGGTCAGGCTGAGCGAAACATGGTTGAATCTGGGAGGAGGGAAAGGTCTGGGAGGGAAAACTATTTCTGCCAGGTTTCAGCCCGATCAGGACATGGATTGACTTCCCTTCTTCAGCCCGGTTTGAGCCAGGTTTGATAGAAACGAATTTAATTCTAAAGATACTATTTTTTATCGACTTCCCTTCTTCAGCCCGGTTTGAGCCAGGTTTGATAGAAACGAATTTAATTCTATACATACTATTTTTTATCGACTTCCCTTCTTCAGCCCGGTTTGAGCCAGGTTTGATAGAAACGAATTCAATTTTTTACATACTATTTTTTTTTGTAAAGTATTTTGTGAAAATTCTCCCAAGAAGAATTTACGGGGGAAAAAAAGGATTGAATGTAAAAAAAATTCCTTTTCGTCTTCAATAATACGAGGTTTAGAACTCATTACATTGGTCGAACTGATTCCAGTTCGAGTTGGTTTTAATATATTATACAATAAATACAATCGGTATAAAGTATAGTTTCATCCAATTCTTATGTCTCCGACCCTTCCATTAGAGACACTCCTGACAAGCACAGCGAATCCATCTATTTCAATGACAATGGAACGAGAGGTTCTTCTTTGGCGATTAAGCGATCACCGGAACCAAATCTTCTAACCAGTTTGCTGGTCTTACGCCCATGTGGACTTCTTTTCTTCACCTCCCTTCTCAGTCTCTCAGCCCACAATGGCATAGAATTCAAACATGTAAACATTCTGAGCGACACGAAGTGATTAGTTTTCATTCGTGTATGTGTATGTGTGTGTGTGTATTCTTGCTGAAAGTGAGCATTAGTATATATAAATATCTGTACATGCAAATATCAATTGTAGAGATGACTGTTGTCGGTTTCAACATACAGTTGAACCTTTGTTGAGGAAAAATGGATTGAATAGAAAAAATCGTCCAATTATGCTGCTAATTCTGGGATTTAATTTCAAATCGTCAAAAAATGCTGAAGAATGATAGTATTGATTTCAAAATCATTAATTTAGGCTGGAATTCCAGGAATTGATCACGATAATCATCAAATTATGCCGAAAAATCATGATTTTGAGATGTAGATCTTTAACATATTTTCGTACTTCTAAGGATTGCTCTAAAATCATCAAATAAATCTAAGGGATGATAGTATTGATCTCAAAATCGCCAAATGAGGCTAAAATTACAGGAATTGATCATGATAATCATCAAATCATGCCGAAAAACAATGATTTTGACTTTAAACATTTTGACCCAGGTCAAGTGTCCTAGAATTTACCCTAAAATCATTAAATAATCCAAAAGAATGATAGTATTGATCTGAAAATCGCCAAATGAGACTGGAAATCCTGGAATTGATCATGATAATCATCAACTAATGTCGATGAATCATGATGTTGACTTTCTAATTTGTGTCCCAGGTCAAATGTCCTGGAATTCACTCTATAATCATCAAATAATCCAAAAGAATGCCAGTATTGATCTGAAAATCGCCAAATGAGGCTGGAATTCCAGGAATTGATCACGATAATCATCAAATCAAGCCGAAAAATCATGGGTTTGAGTTGTAGATCTTTAACACATTTTCGTACTTCTAAGGATTGCCCTAAAATCATCAAATAAATCTAAGGGATGATAGTATTGATCTCAAAATCGCCAAATGAGGCTAAAATTACAGAAATTGATCATGATAATCATCAAATCATGCCGAAAAATAATGATTTTGACTTTAAACTTTTTGACCCAGGTCAAGTATCCTAGAATTTAACCTAAAATCATTTAATAATCCAAAAGAATGATAGTATTACTCTGAAAATCACCAAATGGGGCTAGAAATCCTGGAATTGATCATGATAATCATCAACTAATGTTGATAAATCATGATGTTGACTTTCTAATTTGTGTCCCAGGTCAAATGTCCTGGAATTCACTCTAAAATCATCAAATAATCCAAAAGGATGCCAGTATTGATCTGAAAATCGCCAAATGAGTCTGGAATTCCAGGAATTGATCGTGATAATCATTAAACAATGTCGATGAATAATGATATTGACTTTAAACTTTTTGACCCAGGTCAAGTGTCCTAGAATTTACCCTAAAATCATCAAATAATCCAAAAAAACAATAAAATTGATCTAAAAATTACCAAATGAGGCTGGAATTCCAGGAATTTTTCATGATAATCATTAAACAATGTTGATGAATCATGCTATTGATCTCAAACTTTTTGACCCAGGTCAAGTGTGCTAGAATTTACCCCAAAATAATCAAATAATCCAAATGAATGATAGTATTGATCTGAAAATCGCCAAATGAGACTGGAATTCCAGGAATTGATCATGATAATCATCAAACAATGTTGTAAAATTATGATGTTGACTTTAAACTTTGTGACGCAGGTCAAATATCCTAGAATTCATCCGAAAATCATCAAATAATCCAAAAGAATCATAGTATTGATCGAAAAATCGCCAAATAAGGTTGGAATTCCAGGAATTGTTCATGATGATCATCAAATAATGTCGATGAATAATGATATTGATTTCAAACTTTTTGATCCAGGTCAAGTGTCCTAGAATTTACCCTAAAATCATCAAATAATCCAAAAAAGAATTTCATTTCCATATCTGAATCATCAAAGGAACCCAATCACGTGAAATAAATGATTCAATCTACACCATCGCGATGCATCGCTTGGCTTACTACTGCTCATAATAATTTTTTTTATCTTCCTCTATACCTGTAAAAGATTATACTGAGTGAAGTCGTGCTATACGTGAATTTAATTCTTCTTTTTCCTCAATGTAAGACTGAAATGTATATGTATAGGTAGTGTACAGAATGCGGCTATGGCGATTAATGCGATCGGTCATACGCATCGAATAATTACTCAGTCCTAGTGTCGAGAGTGTTGTATCGGCCTGTTACTCTCGTTACAACATGAAAATCTAATACGCCGAGGGCATCGACGATGATCATGCTCGTTTATCGATTCAGGCGATGAATATATAGTACACACTGGTTAATCGGTGTAATGCACGGCAATTCTTGGCAAGGCGCACACGTTATGTATATACATATATTCTGATAGGGATATATGGAGTCATATCGAGTAAGATCAATGTTCCATGTTCCAGGATGATGAACGACGCTCACAATTATATTCATCATGTCTTCATTCACTCTTCCACCATTATAGCAACATGATCTTGCGCTCGACTCTTTAACACTGAATTGAATAATTACCCGCAGTTTAAACGTACGACAGGCATTGCTAATTCACTTTTTTCATTCAATCACGTTTCAAAATAATCACAGAGACTTTCATTCAGAAATTTCAGCACCGGAATTTTCCAATTCTTCTTCTTCTTCTTCTTCTTAAATGACTTCTTGTTGAAGCAACGTGTCAGAACAACAATTTTCCAATTCTTGAATTAAATTCAAGCAAATGGTGACTGTATGTGTGATTCGTGTAGGTTCGTAACTACTTCGGTCAGACTCGGGTACGTTCGGTTCGACCCGAGTGGACACGAAACAAGTTGCAGGGCCTTCCCCTACAGAGCGCGCTAGTAAAGATTTTGTTGCTCGAAGTTTAGGGGTTTAATTATTTCGATAGTAGATTAAGAAAATTTTTTCTAGTCTATAAATAAAAATGGTAAATACAAAAAATAAATATACAAAACGAAATATTACAATAACACATTCTTTGATGAGAAAAGTACGATCTCAAGACGTAGAAATGTGAGTCGATTGCAAAGTTGAAAAACTATAGCGTTACCCAATCGAAGAAAACAGTTATCTCGTCAAACGATTGTAATTCGAAGATAGATTGCCGAATGAGGTTAAATACAATCGTAAAATCCGATTTGTTCAATCGCGCAGTAATGAATTTATTTCAAATATCTTTGAATTGAAACCAAGTCATCTACTATTTTCCACAATGATACAAAAATTCCGCAATCTGAATTATGTTATTACATTTCTAGATAAAAAAAAACCGAAAATTATTTTCTTTGATTCTATATTATAATTTGTTTGTTATTCGATATAACAATTCCGAATAAATACCAAAAGTTAACAATACGTCATCGTAATTGATACTTCGAGAGGGAAAAAATTTCATCCCAAGGGGACTCGAACCCTCGACCTTAGAATCAAAGCAGTGCGCGGGCAAATAACCACGTGGCTATCACAACTTTCCTGTATCTTTTTTCTCTATTGGTATCTTTCACTCTCAATTTCCCACTTTTCATGATGTATTCGAAATTTCCTGGTGACAATTAGTTGGAAAAAATAATTACTATCAATAGTAATTATTATAATAAAATCAAACAATAATTCTCAATTGAGAATTATTGTTTGATTTTATTTGTAACTAATTATAACGTATTGATTCAGATATATGGATGGAAAAAAAGAATGAGAAATAATATTCTAAGGGGAGATTTTTTTCTCTCTAAGTGAACAATATCAATGTTAAAGATTATCTGAATATAATTCAATGAGTGGCTGACCTGGAAACTGTAATTGACTCACAATCACACGCAACCTAAGTACCGTGCATCTAATTAGCGTAGCGTGGCTGCAAAGGGAATTGAATTTCAATCGTTACAATTCGCCGATCCGTCTCTTTGGTTATCAGATATCGCGTAGAGATATATAAAAGAAATTGTACCCTACAGTCTTTAATGTCGTATATATCGATCGCTGGATTTATAGAGTTTATAGAGAGCCAAGTGATCGTACGATCTCTCCTCGCGTATAATCAGGATCGTCTAATTAAACGAGAGAGAGAGAAGGAGATTTTTATCTCTTTTTCTTCATGTCCACCGCACTAGTTTTGATCTTGACTCTCGCACTTTAATCTCAACGCCTCAGGCTTTAAACAGTTTCCGTTTGAAGTAATTGCAAAATTAAGTAAACAGCATTCCAAAAGCAATGTCAATATATAGCAATAACGGACTAATTTAATTGCAATGAGAGTTAATAGAAATTTTCGAATCACATCGAAATATACAAAATTTTACCTGAGGGGAAATAGAAATATCCAAATGGTATATGGTTCAAACCTGGGTCCGACCTGGGTCTATCCAGGTCCGAATAGGAATGAAATAGTGCTTCGTCTAGACACCGAAAATTTTTCGCTTTATTTAGAGCTGAAGTAAAGATTCATCGTGGCTTCGATCTGTTTTTGCCATCTTGACCCGAACCTGGGCCCGTCTCGGATCTGACCTGGCGTTATCCTGGTTTAGGGCCAGATGATAATAGGACTGAAATAGTCGCCTATAGTCGCTCCGATCGTTTTTTTGCTTCCTTACTTGGCCCCTGCCAGGGCCCGACTCGGGCCTCTCCTGGCTCAATCTGGGTTCGATCCGGGTTTGATCCGGGTCAGATGATAATAGGCCGGAACCAGGGCTTTATAGTCGCTCTGATAGGTTTTTGCTTCCTTACTTGGCCCCTGCCAGGGCCAGACTCGGGCCTCACCTGGCTCAATCTGGGTTCGATCCGGGTCAGATGGTAATAGGGCGGGACCAGGGCTTTATCGTGGCTCCCATCCGTTTTCGCTTCCCCAAGTGGCCCCTGCCAGTGCCGGACTCATGGCTGACCTGGCCCAATCTGGGTTCGATCCGGGTCAGATGATAATAGGGCGGGACCAGGGCTTCATCGTGGCTCCGATCTTTTTTCGCTTCCCCAAGTGGCCCTTGCCAGGGCCAAACTCGGGCCTCACCTGGCTCAATCTGGGTTCGATCCGGGTCAGATGATAATAGGGCGGGACCAGGGCTTCATCGTGGCTCCGATCTTTTTTCGCTTCCCCAAGTGGCCCTTGCCAGGGCCAGACTCGGGCCTCACCTGGCTCAATCTGGGTTCGATCCGGGTCAGATGATAATAGGGCGGGACCAGGGCTTTATCGTGGCTCCGTTCGTTTTTCGCTTCCCTGGGTCCTAACCAGAGCCAGTTTTCAAAAATTTATATCCCGATCGTTTTAGTCTCTTATCTAATAACTAAAACTTCTCTTTGAGTCAATTTTTTTGAAATTTGTCACAAAATTCTTCTTGCACTCTCGTCTCTATAAATTTGATACGATAGTAGACACTTTTGCGACGTCGACGTTCTTTTCTTGGGAAACAGTAATAATCTCTCGACAAAAGAGCAATAGGAGCTTAACTCAGAGAAGAAAACCAGTGGCGTAAAGCGAAGATATACCAGCAGCTCCGAAGAGGATTACCGTCCAAACTCCTTCGTTCTTTTCGAACATTCTGAAAAGATACTCCTCTCAAGAAGTCGACAATATCTCTCCTTCTCTCTCTCTCTCTCCAACTCTTGATCCGCACAAGTCGATTTAAGAAAAAAAATTCCCAGACTATATATTCACCCAATATATATAATATACAAAATTCAGAATAAATTGTCACGAGTTAATTTCTTTTATATAACTTTTTTTTTTATATCGAGACCCGGTATGATTGTTAGTTTTCCAGTAAATTGACAAATTACCAATTGACAGTATTGTGTGTCGTAAATCAGAGTTTGAATATAAAAATAGAATGAAGAAAAAAAACTAAAAGCTTACTGTGTAGATTAAGGGGTTCAAACCCCCAAGCGATAAATCTCAAACGAGTTTTTGTCATTGCCGAACACTGAAATTATATTTCAGCGCAGGATAAGAAAAACGAAAAAGGGGGTCAATCATTGTGAAAAATAATTTACATTCACAGCTTGGATCAAACTCCCTTTTATCCAATTAATATAATATTGCACGCGCCTTATGACAATTTTTTCCTCTAGGCAGGATACTGTATTTCAACAATTCAATATTGATATTTGCGGTCTAAAAAATATGTCTAAATGTAAAAAAAATATATATTGTAAATTGAAAAAAAAGAAAATGCCACATGGGTAACTAAAATTTAGAATTGGGCCTGGTTTGGGCCAGGTTTCAAAAATGAAAAGAAAACATATTTTTCTTAAAAATGCATCAACAGAAAAAATTCTCTTTTTTTGTGGAAGATATATAATTTTTCAGGAAGTGGAAAAAAGCAAAGACTAATCAGCAAAGCCAGATTAGGGAAAATTCCTCCAAAGTGTGAAAGAGTTTTTCGACGAAAAGTGCGGCTTTGATCATTGGGTCGAAACACAGTCTGTCGTTGGCACGCACAGAGAGAGAGAGAGAGAGCATAACCGTCATGGTGTGGCAGTCGCTAATAGAATTACTTGCCCCTAGAAGTTTTTAACGGTCGATTTGGCCCGCAGGCAGGGTTCTTCCTGGTTCTGCAGCAACAGCAGCGGCAACAGCAGTCTCGCAGTCGTCCAGTTAGTTACCCTCACAGCCCAGCCCTGCCGTTCGACGTTTCGTCACGCCAGGGGGTCAAAACTGCCCGCAGATGTCAACCATAAACCTTAAACCCCATACGACCCTTCCAACATGACTGCTAGTCCCTGTTAGTGTCTGTATATATGTGTATGTGTGTGTGTTTGTACGTCGGAGCCATGTCACCCTCCTCATTTCATTGCTGCCGTTTTAGCATTGTATCTCCCACTGAATACACGCCCTTAAATAAATCCATCCAGGAGGAGAGAGACCCACCACCAGTGAAAGCCATCCATCCCCCTTATATTCTCTCTCTCTCTCTCTCTCTGCAGTTCTAGATTAGGTTCCCGCCGGGGCGAGTATAATATTCCAATATACACACGTGTGTGCACACATACTCATGACAGTTCATCTATACCCACTTTAAGCGTGAAAACGAGCGTTCTGAACGTGTGTCCTATAACTCGATGACGAAACTATTTTGTCTGACTGAACAAGCAAAAACCGAGACTATTCTTCTATTCACTATGGAAGAGAGAGAGAGAGAGTGGTCTATGATCAGTCGATGAATGTGCCATTCAAATAGCAATTATATGGAGCAAAAGGTTGTTGCTGTCTCCGTCGATATACACAAACTAAACATGACATGACGAAAATTGGATGCTCGATGCTAAAGAAGAATTTGTTTCTGATAAATACTCTAAAAAAACCCATTTTTGATCAGTTTGCGATAAATTTCGCTTGTTTTTTTGTACAAAATTATGGTTGCAAACAAGCCCTAGATGGGGCCAGGTTAGGTCCCTGTCCGGGCCATGTTGTTTCCAAACCATGTAGTTTTCAAATTCTCGAAAAATACCGCTTTTGATCAGTTTGGGACTAATTTCGCTTGTTTTTTTAACAAAATTATGGTTGTAAACAGGCCCTAGATGGGGCCAGGTCTGGCCCATGTCTGTGCCAAGTTGTTTCCAAATTCTCGATAAATCCCGTTTTTGATCAGTTTGGGACAAATTTCGCTTGTTTTTTGTACAAAATTATGGTCGTAAACAGGCCCTGGGTGGGGCCAGGTAAGGCCCATGTCTGCGCCATGTTGTTTCCAAATTCTCGAAAAATACCGTTTTTGATCAGTTTGGTATAAATTCGCTTGGGTTTGTACAAAATTATGGTCGTAAACAGGCCCTAGGTGGGGCCAGGTCATGCCCATGTCCGGGCCATGTCGTTTCCAAAACCGGCGCGATGATAAAGAACAATTTTCTGTGGTAAAATCTTGTAAAATCCCGTTTTGATCAGTTTGGGACGAATTTCGCTTGAGTTTGTACAAAATTATGGTCGTAAACAGGCCCTAGATGGGCCATGTTGTTTCCAAAATCCCCAAAAATCCCGTTTTTGATCAGTTTGGGACGAATTTCGCTTGTTTTTTAAACAAAATTGTGGTCTTAAACAGGCCCTAGATGGGGCCAGGTCGTGCCCATGTCTGGGCCATGTTGTATCCAAACCGGGCGCGATGATAAAAAACAATTTTCTGTGGTAAAATCCCCTTTTTGATCAGTTTGGGACAAATTTCGCTTGTTCTTTGAACAAAATTATGGTCGTAAACAGGCCCTAGATGGGGCCTGGTAAGGCCCATGTCTGGGCCATGTTGTTTCCAAATTCTCGATAAATCCCGTTTTTGATCAGTTTGGGACGACTTTCGCTGGTTTTTT
This sequence comes from Leptopilina clavipes, assembly GCA_001855655.1. Taxonomy (NCBI): domain Eukaryota; kingdom Metazoa; phylum Arthropoda; class Insecta; order Hymenoptera; family Figitidae; genus Leptopilina; species Leptopilina clavipes. Next base: position 30,066 of record JUFY01029535.1, on the reverse strand, counting down.
GAAGAAAATTATGGTCGTAAACACGCCCTATATGGGGCCAGCTCTGGCCCAAGTCTGGGCCATGTTGTTTCCAAATTCTCAAAAAATCCCGTTTTTGACCAGTTTAGGACGAATTTCGCTTGGGTTTGTACAAAAATATGGTCGTAAACAGGCCCTGGGTGGGGCCAGGTAAGGCCCATGTCCGGGCCATGTTGTTTCCAAACCGGGCGCGATGATAAAGAACAATTTTCTGTGGTAAAATCTTGTAAAATCCCGTTTTGATCAGTTAGGGACTAATTTCGCTTGTTCTTTGAATAAAATCATGGTCGTAAACAGGCCCTAGATGGGGCCTGGACAGGCCCATGTCTGGGCCATTTCCAAATTCTCGAAAAATCCCGTTTTTGATCAGTTTGGGACGAATTTCGCTTGGGTTTGTACAAAATTATAGTCGTAAACAGATTCTAGACGGAGCCAGGTCAGGGCCAAGTCCGGGTCAGGTTCTTTTCCACCGGGCCCCATTGAGACTTTGTCCCAATACGAAGCCCTGTTTCAGCCCTTCTTGAAAACAGTATGGAAACAATTTGAGCCGGCTCATGTTGATGTTAATCATCAGTAAAATCAACTTTTTCTTCTTCCTTTTTTTTTTCGTTGACTTTTATGTTTTATTAGTTTGTGGAGTCGAAACACGTGTACTTTTTGTACGTATTGGTCGGCGCTACATGCGTGTTAGATTTGTATTCGTGTATTGGACTCTCGTAAGGCATGTAATTCTCGGTCCAGGCTCATTAATTAATCCCTCCAGTGAAAAAGCATCCAGACAGGGTCCTCAGGTTACCTGGCAAGGATCCATAAATACTTGGTCGTGTTAATTCCGTGAGCGAGCAAGGGGTCGACCTACTACCGGTATTAACGGAGTCAAAGCGACACCAGTTGGACGAGCCGGAGCCAAAAGGGGGTAATTTCGAGAGGTGGTTCTCCAAAGCGAACGCAGCGCACACATTTAATACCAATCATATCAAATGTATATATTTACACAAGAGTATTGAAAAGTTATTTCACAGAGTGGCTAATATATTTTACCCTCTTTTGAATTTATTTACAAATTACACTTGCTGTGATTTTTTGTCTTTTTGTTTCTTTTTTCGCCCAACACTTTCATGGTGGGAGAGAGAATCACCAAGACGTGCTGTGGTTGTTTAAATTCCCGCGTCTATGGCAAACCACAAAAGTCCACGAGTTTTGCCCCGCACTAAAGCTCTCAGGGTGAAGCACATTGTTTTTTGCGGTTAGGCAAAGTACGCGCATGTATAAAAAAAAGATTCTAAAATCTGATGATAAAATTCGACCGTGATTCTTTTTTAAATCAGGATTTTTATTCAAAAAGCACTTACAGTTCAATACGAAAAAAATTTACTTTAATTATACCTATACCAGGGTAAAAAATCAAACCTGGCTCCAACCTGGTTAGAAACGTCTCGCCCAATCAGGGCCCGGTCTTGCCAATTCAGTCCCAGGTCGGGGCCGCAGATTCTAAACTGGCTGAAAAATATCTTCTTTCTGTGTTCCCGACTTGGCCCCGGTCAAGGCCCGGTCAGGGCCCGTCCAAAATTGTTTTCTTTTAAACCTGGCTCTATTCGGGGCCAAGTTGGTTAACAGGACAAATAACTATTTCCACAGCTCGATAGGAACAAATAGGGCCCAAGTCGGGCCGCCTGTTTTATTCCAAATTAGAGCCAGTTTTCAGCCAGGTTTCAATATTTCTCCCAGGTTTTTTTTTTTATTTAAAAATCAAATGTCAAATAGTGGAAAAAATCATAAATAAAACATGATGTTTAAAGTTTCGGGTATCCAAAGTCTCTAATTCCAAATTTTATGCAGTGAATATAAATTTTCTTGTGTGCTTTCATTGTTTACGCATTGAATGGTGCAGCTAAAATTCCCTGTCGGGTTTCGCTTGGTAATTCAATATATATATGGTTATAGTGTATAGTAGTAGCAGACGCGAATTTAGGCAGGGATCAGTTTGTCTTTCTTGGTTAAAATGCGTGAAAACGTGTAATATAATAAGCATCTCTGAAAATCCAAATTTAAGATATGGGATTAGTATTTCAGAGAATCGGATAATCCCTATGAGGTTTCCAATTTTTAATATAATATTCATTTTTATCCGGTCTTGAATGAAATATACACTTCTCTTTGTATTCCTTTTTTTTTCTTCATAAATTTGTCGACTTATATTTGAATTTGGGGGGAAAAAATCTTCCTTTCTAGAAATTTATAATTTTATGTGTTAATCCTTTTACTATTTATTAAATTTGCAAATGTTGCTAATTTGCAATTCCAGTGAAAAGACAGGAATGTTCATAATTTCTACATTGGTCCAAGAATGTGACTCTGGGAGCACTTGCCAGTAAAGAGCCATGGCTGGCCCAATACTGGCACATAACCGTCCAAAACGTAAATTCTTTTATGTTTAAAAATTTAAACAATGGCCTGTATAGATATAATAGTTCTAGATTTTTTATTGACAATACTGTGCCAATATTGGGCCATTTTTTAATTTTAATATAACTTGGCCCAATATTGGTACATTAATAATAAAAATATCCAAAAATTCTTCAATGTTTGACAAGGGCTGGAAAAAATCTATTTTAGATATTTTTATTGCCAGTACAGGGCCAATATTGGGCCATTTTTTACCATGACTTGGCCCGATATTGTCACATTAACAATAAAAAAATTCATCAATGTTTGCCAATGGCTGGAAAAAAAACTATTTTAGATATTTTTATTGCCAGTACAGGACCAATATTGGGCCATTTTTTACCATAGCTTGGCCCAATATTGGCAAATTAACAATCGCAAAGAAATTCTCAAATGTTTAAACAATGGTCTACAAATATAGATGTTATAGAATTTTTTATTGAAAATACTGGGACAATATTGGGCCATTTTTTACCATAACTTGGCCCAATATTGGCACATTAACAATCTCAAAAAGAGTTTTCCAATATTGAAAAATATTCTGTAAACATAACAGTTGAATTTTTATTGCCAATACTGGGCCACTTTTGGCCCCACTTGAAAATTTATTCGCCTTTGCTTTGTACAGAAAATTAAAAAAAAATCATCAAAATTCATAGTAAAAAAAAATTTTTTTGTGTCAATTTTTTACATAGTACTCAATGATAAAATTCTTTATAAATATATGTTTTTTTTAGTGTTTCTATAGATATTTGGGATGCAATAAATTTTTATGCCTCTATCACAATGCACACACTGAATGTTTTAATATTTAAATAAAACCCAAAACATTTTGACTGATGATGAAATATTCATTCTTCTTGGGAATCTCTTTATCATTATTTACTCTCCCTAAAAGATACATATCTATAGTTCTTCAAAAGGTTTTTTTTTCTCTACTCCATTATAAATAGCAAATCCAGTATTTATTCACCAACTGGATTAAATTGGAAAAAAATTTCAAAAATTACCTTTATATTACTTGAAAATAAATATGGAAAAAACTTTTAAACAATTTTTTTAAACTCTAAATTTTAAAATACTATTGTTTCTTAAGTTTCCACCGCATTTGATATTGTATTTAAAGGTATTTAAATTTCTCGAGCATATTTTTTTTATCGACAATAGTATCTGTATATGAAGTACGGCCTTACGTGACCTTTATGTAAATTATCGGTCTAATCACTTTGAGCTCTTTTACATTGAATCGCCAATGAAGACGAGATATTGAAGAACCAGATACATTTTGAATATGTGAGAAATTCATTACACAGCCGCTTTTTGCTGGTTGGTATAGATTTTGTAAATAAGAGAAAAATTAATATTTGGATGAATATAGGTTAAAAGGGAGGTTAGAAACTGGTTCGTGTCTACTCGGGTGGATTCGTATCGCCTCGTGTCGGCTCGTATCTACTCGTGTAGTTTCGTGTCCCGACGAACCAACACGAAACGATTACGAACCTTCACGAATCGTACAATTGTTCGCCATTTGCTCTTTTTGCAGTTCTTTCTGGTTTATTTTCTCTATTTATTGTCATTAAAACTTGGGGAAAATTTTTTGAAGGAATATTCAAATAGGGAAAAAAATTTCCACTTTTTTCGGAAGTGCATTTAAGTCTGATTTAATTATTTTAATCAGAAGAAGGATTTCAGTTGTCGTACAAGTAGAAGTGCAATGTTCTTAGCAAATAGCTAGCGAACGAAGTCTCTTTGTGGCGGAGGCTCATGTATATATAGAGGTCTCCCCGAGTTGAGAGCAACGGTGCGGCTAGCCACGTCGACCACAGCGACTGGTTCACCCGACAGTGGTTATATCGCTCTCAAACCCAAGCTCTCTCTCTCTCTCTCTCTTACTCTCACCATCTCCTTTGCACATAACTTCCATCCTCTCTTTCTCGTTGGAACGAGCTCTCATTCCCCCTTTAACTCCCTCGTTCGGTAAGCACCGAACTTCACCGAGGACACATATCCACCGAGGAACATGGGCGAACACGCAAACCGGCTGTGGCGGCAGGCGGTTCCGCACAACCGCAGTCGCCCAAGTTTCGCCAACACTCTTGCTTATGTGTCCATGTATATATGTTTCTTCTCTCTATACACACTCACTCTCTTCCTACCGAGAAATAAGACAAAGAGTATAGGCTCCGCGTCCAGTAAAATCCAGACGCGAATCAATGAATAAACAGACTAAATAGAAGGCAAACAAGAGTAGATGTGCTCTTGTAATGTGTACCACGAGCTGTGAGGATGGAGGAAAAAATAAAATGATAAACAGAGGTTTCGTCAGTTTTTTTTTTTTGACGAACAACCAACACGTATTCCAATGGCAAATGATGATAAGAGAACTTGAGGAAAACTTCGACCGTAAGTTAGGCAAAGCTTCTTTTGATATTCTGTTGGAGCTTCCTCCAGATCCGGGCGAAATTTTTCTTTGATATGCTGGTGGAAGCTTCTTCTAGGTTCATTCCTATTACTGGAACTTAGGGGAAGCTATTTTTGATATTCTGTTGGAAGCTTCCTTCTAGGTTGACCCAGAAGTTTCCTTTGATATATTGATGGAAGCTTCCTCTGGTTCCAGGCAGAAGTTTCCTCTGTTATTCTGATGGAAGCTTTTTTCTAGGTTGATCCAGAAGTTTTCTTTGATATACTGATGGAAGCATCCTCGGGGTCCAGGCAGGTTTCCTCTGTTATTCTAGCGGAAGCTTCCTTCTAGGTTCATTCCTTCCATCGGAACTTAGGGGAAGCTTCTTTTGACATTCTCTTCGAAAAGCTTCCTTTTGGTCCAGGGAGAAGTTTCCTTCAATATTCCCGTGATATTCCTGATGGAAGAAGCTTCCATGGATCCTCTGATGGAAGTTTCCCTGGATTTTCTGGTCCATCCTTCCTCCACTTTTCTAAAGTGAACCTTCCCCGACATTCTATGGGAAAGCCACCTGAATGTTCCTCCATTTCCCTTCATCTAAAGTTAGATGCTCCTCCTATTCCAGGAGAATTTTCCCTCGATGCTGGGAGATCTTAATCCTAGAGGAAGTTCCTCATAAGTTCAAAGGTTGAAGAATCTTCCATTAGAAGCTCTTGGCACAAAGTTAGCGAAAGATCCCGTAGAAGAAGTACCTCCATTATGAACCGTAAAAAATAATCATGAATGAAGAAGACAATAAAGTGTCTCGCATCAAGGAGTGTGAATAAGGGAAAAGAGCAGCGAATTGTCCAAAAGAGAAATGGGACACTAGAACAAAAGGGTGAATAATTTCGCTTCATCTGAAAAATCTTCCAAAAAAACGCGAAGGTTTTTCACAAGTACATAATAGTATCGAGACTTCTTGGAAGCATGACAATGGGGGTTTCTAATCCTCCTTGGATTAAGGGTCGACCAGCATCATCGTATGTTGGCGAAAAGAGAGTGTGTAAGAGGAACGACCAGAGGGAGGGCTTCCAGTAATGGGATCGACGTTTCGTTATGTTACTTTTCCATTCTCATTCCCGAACCCTCCTTCCGTGTCTCGGTTCCTAGGAGGAACAGTCATCTCTCTCTCTCTCTCCCTCTCTTGTTCTCTTCTTTCACCTTCTTCTCCGCCTCCGCTATCACCCCGGGGCTCCGTGTTTTTCTCCGTGTAGCCCCCCATTTTTCATGTTTCGCTGTGGCTTCGTATAGCACCTTGGAGTGTATAGCCTCCGCTCCCCTCTCCCATGGAGAGAATCCACGCGGATGGAATATTCAACACAAAGAACTGATTGGCCGAGCAAAGATTTTGATTCGTGGTCTTGACGGTAGTCGAGAGTGTCGAGTGGGGATAGGCGACTCACGATTCGTCAAGGCACGTCAAGTCGAAACGTGATTCGCTGAAGGGAATCTGTGACTCCACGTGGAGTTGGTTTTCAAGCAGGCCAAAGCGATAGCGGCAATCAAGTAGGAAACTGCTTCGGAGTGTGTATGGTATTCACATATACAGAGGGTGGAATGCTTACGTCTCACCCGCTCTGTTTCACATACACAATCGTAATACACGTGCAAACATTCTATCTGTGATTCTCGCTCTTTCTCGCGCTCCTTTCTTCATTGAATGAGGGCTTCTCGCTTCTCCCTGGCAGAGGGAGAGAGAGAAACTGAGAGGGGACATGGGGTTGGAAAACGGGTGTAGGCGCCATATTTGTGGTAGTGTGGGAAGTGAGGGAAATCACGAGTGGCGAGTGAGAGAGAGAGAGTTGCCATAAGAGGGGGTGGATTGAGTGAGCGAGAACAGCCTGAGGGGGTAGTAAGAGATGTCTAGAAGAGAGAGAGAAGGGAAGTTTATGCGGACATCCGTGTCAGCCCGGTGTCGGCCATTTTGCGAAAAACTTTCGATTTGTTTGCACACCGACCAAACGGGGGCTAATACTCGCGTATTCCCGGCACGTCGTTACGCTTGCCTCGTTTAAACGACTACAAGACCATCCACAATTTTCCAAAAAACTTCTCCCTCAATACCAAAATCCAAACAATCGTTTTAGTATTCAAAAAATAATTCTCCTTTGGATCATCATCGACTCCAAAAATTCCGAAACCTGAATTTTCCCACTGATTTACTTTTTCTTTTCTTTCAAATAATAATTACAGTTCAACAATTTTTTTCCATCGAACTTTTTCTCTATTTGTATAAAAGTAAATTCCACATGGGAAGTTTACTATCCCTCACTGACTGACCCTTGAAGAAATCGTAAACTTGAGCTACACTTGAAGAAAACTATGTACCTCCCTTCCATAGTTTATCAAATAACCCTCCAACTTTTGTTTACTATTCTTTGAAAGTAAATATTGAAACAGGATAACTAAGTGTATCTGAAAGTATTCTAATTACAACACTGAAGAAATAACAGACGGAATATTTTTGATGATAATCGATGAGTAGTTTGAGACATATTGAGAAAATAGCAAACGTTGTAGTCAGTGACAAAGTTGGTTATTAACGAGGTCGTCGCGAAAGCTGTGATTTCGTGCCTTGCGATTTCGGGGCTTTTACATAACCGAGCGACTAATTGTAAAGGAGCTATCGCGCCGGTTAATGTTTGGAAGGAGGGGAGGGGGAGTCGGACCTCTCTTGTTGTGCAGAGCGGAATGAGAGAGGCAAAAGAGTGGGGAGGGTTGGGAACTGAAGGCGACGAGAGCTGTTTGCCTAGTGGAGGGGATATAATCCCCACCACGCTCTCGAGTCAGTCGTTTCGAGACTACGAAAGAGAGAGGATCGTTCGTCTCGTTTCTGTATAAATAGAATCATTTTCAAATTTTTTCCATATATTCACCAGTTTTTTTCTTTTTTGCCAAAAAAAATTTATCCTCAATAATAAAAAAAAAGAAGAACAAGAGATTATCAACTCTAGATATTTGGATTTACCGCCAACAATCTCCATCGGGAGAAGGATTAACAAAAGTGTGTGTTTTTCAACGTTGCTTCCAGAAAAAAAAGATAAACGCGCGTGACATAGTGTTTCAGTGAATAGTTTTTCATAAATACCAACCGAAAAAAAAAAATTTTTTTTTGGTTAAATCAGTGTTTTTTTTCTTTATTGGGGGGGTGTGGGAATATTCTTCACTTTTTTTTTGGATACGAATCATTGTTTGAGAAAGAAGAGCGTCTCTCCTTCTCTCACTCGCACCTTGTGCTTCCACGCTCCGTCGGTCTTTTTCCCAGTCGCCCTTGTGCTAAGGCCTCTTTCTACCTTATCGACCGTCATTCGTTTGTGGCGTTGTTTCATTTTTCCTCTCCATTGCGGTCAGGATTAAAAAAAAAGCCAGTGAAGAAAAGAGGAAAATTTTACAATTTCCCTATTTAAATCAGAAAAAATTGGCTAATTTTTTGGATTTAGAAGTGAGGGAATAATTGAATGGCGTGTGATTTCAAGGGGAAAGAAGACGAAAATTATCTCACTTAACGTGCGTGTTTTCTTCAGTGGTGGTTTTCTTTTGCCTGTCGTTTAAGGTAATTAGTGTGGTTTTTTTTTTTTGGTTTCTTTTGGTGATTTAGTGAATCGAGATGAGGGTATTTTTGGCAAATCGCGTAGTGCACTGATGCAACTTTGGATATAAGTGTTGCAAGTTTAGTTTGAGACAAAGAAAGGACCGTAGTGTTTTCTGCGGATTTTTTTTTTTTTTTTTGAACAAAACGGAAAATGTATCCAAGCGCTGGAATAAATGCCGCCGCGGTGGCAGCGGCTGCAGCTGCCAGACATCCGGTAAGTTTATGTTTAGTGACCCATTTATCTAAATGTAATCAATAATTATCAATTAGTTGAAGCAGAAATTATTCGGTAAGTTTGATGATGAAGCGACGGCTTTTGTCCAAGGAAGCCAAAATCGCTAGAATTGAAATTCTGAATCATCAGGATTGGAAGAAGTCACCAATTGTCAGGAATTCAGTTACCTAATGCAGAAATCCAAATAAATCTCTTACTTAGTTTTAATCCCTTGCAAAGGGAAATACCAAAAATTATTGAAACATAAGTTTATGTAAATGCATTTTTGCGCCAAAAGTATGAAAGAGCACGTGTTGGACGAAATCCGACAATTATCTATAATCAGAAAACAATTTCCCATCCATGTAATGATGAATTAATGGCGTAATACGGATCTTAAGACACTAAAGTCCCAAAAGTTTTCCGAATAGTACATTTCCAATTTGTAGGTATTATTCTTCAAAACAAGACCCCTCATTAAGGCGGGAATGACTAAAGCAATAATAGTAAGGAAAATTTCGTCAAGAAGATTTCGGATTTGATTTTATAATGAGTCTGCTCAATTAGTATGGCGGTAAGCCCTAGATCCAGTCTGCCCCATAAACCGCATTCCATTGTCAACTCTCCAAGTTGAGTAAGTCTTTTGCCCGCAAAGTGGAAGTGAAGATCTGTAGTTGTAGATAATGGTCAACTTATATATATATATATATATATATATACGAACTTACCTGAAAATTCCTTGTAGTCGAATCGTTTCCCAGGTAGATGGGTAAATAGATCCTATCCAAAAAGGATCTCATCGACATTTTTTTTTCCCTCTCAACAACAAATGTTTACAAAGCTGTTGCTAGGTAAGCAAATCCATCAAAATTAAATGACAAAACTTTTGATCAGACAAAAATCATTTCTTTATGATTCTTAATTACTTGGTTTGGAATTTTTCCATTTTTGGCTGTTTTTTTTTTTTTTAACGGGGAACAATTTAGAAGTACTCGAGTTAACATCTGTCAGGGTGGGGTATAGTGGTTGTTGTGTTAACTATATGGCGCGTAGTATGAAATATTTGATGCGCGTAACTCAATCTGGTTTTCGAAGTGGACGTGGCTAGGATTTGCGTCGAGAACCCCCAGTAGAGTAGGTTTGGAAATGTTGATCGTGGGGTTTGGTTCGTATACACTGGAGAACATCAGGACACGTGTCCACGCCTGCAAGCATATACGCACGTGTCCCTTTCCCCCTCTCTCTCTCTATCTCTTGATCCCCATGATAGGGAACCTATTTCACCCAATCGTCACGTATGACCACTGGAAACGAATTTCAAAATACAATTGATATCTCGAATCTTTTCATCAAAGCCTCTAATGGACTCAAATCTCCACTAATGCTGACTCCACAAAAGAACTGGTTCCATGCCGAAAAGAAATTTTGAAATTCCCAGCCCCAAATTTGGGAGAAACGATACTAAAAACAGGCGCCAAGTTTCAACCGGGTCAGGGCCAAGTCAAGCTGCCCCAAAATCGATCGCCGTGTTTCAACCAGGTCAGCGCCAGGTCGGGAAGTCTCAAAATCGCTCTCGCCGTGTTTGAACCAGGTTAGAGCCAGGTCGGGCTGTCTCGAAATCGCTCATGCCGTGTTTCAACCAGGTCGGGCTGCCCCAAAATCAATCGCCGTGTTTCAACCAGCTTAGAGCCAGGTCAGGCTGTCTCAAAATCGCTCTCGCCATGTTTCAACCAGGTTAGAGCCAGGTCGGTCTGTCTCAAAATCGCTCTCGCCGTGTTTCAACCAGGTCGAACTGTCTCAAAATCGCTCTCGCCATGTTTCAACCAGGTCAGGGCCAGGTCGCTTTCAATTTCCCCTTTAAAACTGGCCTTGATCGGGACCACTTTAGCCAGAACGATCATGCCCCGCTGGTGCCAGGTCAGTCCCAAGCATTTCCTCCCCCATTGGACTTGTTTCCTCGCAATAATTAACCAATTTCCTCCACAAAACGCAGGTTAATTAGAAACACTTCAAAATTATCAGCTCATACAACATTAGATCTACCCATTAATTAACGAATTAAATTCACCGATGCAAATTAAAAAAAAAACCAGAGGTTTTTCCTGATTGAAAGCAATTGAAATTCATCATCATCATCATCATCATTATTGGAGTGAATGATCGGGGAATACAAATAATGATTATGGTAATAATCCTCACCAGGTTGAGCCGCCGGGGGGGGACCATCAAAGACCCTAAATTCGCGTTATACCGGATGTGGCACGACGATTTTGTAGCACGTGGTGTAATGAAAAGGGGTTCCCCTTTACGTATATATCAGTTGGGGTTGGTGTTTCAGGGATTTGGTTTTTGGGGTGGACGACACAATATAAAAGGGGGAGGACAAGGTATTGAGGGGTGTCGGCAGAGCCAAAAGGGGTTGTAGGAGTTTATACATTAAGTACGTATGCCTCCATTAGGTGCCTATTATCTCCATGCACTCTACAAGCTTTCCACCCCTCTTTATAACAAATATTGATACTTTTAATCGGACTATTTAAACTACACACACTGAATAAACACTGGGTAATACCCAGGGTAAATATTACCCAACAAAAATTTGTCCCTTGTCTGAAAGTTTCTGACATTTTTTGCCTTTTTTAGTCCAAGTATGAGCCGACCTGGATAGAACCAGGTTTGACCCAGGGCCAAGGATTAAGAGACTCAAATCTGTTGAAAATGGAAATTTGCAGTATTTTTGAACTTAGATAGGGTCAGTTTCGTGATTTCCGCGAAGAATAAAACCTCATCCGGAAATTTTCAATCCTGGCTGAAACAGGGCTTGGGTTAATTTCCCTTATTTTGTGAATCCACAAAGAGAAAAGTGTCACCATTCTCCAAAAAAACAGTCTGTTGATATTTGCAGGTGATTTTGGTTCATTTTGGGGGCCAATAAAAAAAGGCAATGGCGATAAAAAATAAACTCTCCCTTCGAAACGAAAGCGTCGTTAACTATGTAGTTATACGACAAGCCATAAAAAAAAAGTCTGACGACGTCTTGATGTTTATCGACGTCTTCCAAATATATATATAGCTCAAAACTTTCTGTATATCATTGATGAGGGCCTGCTGCTGCTGCTTTGATCGGTAGAACGGATCTACCAGGGATTCGTATAAAAGCATAAAACCCAATCGAGGGGAGAAAAGAAGAAGAAGAAGAAGAGAAAGAATAAGAAGGGAAACTTTCGCCCGACAGCAGGTGCTCAGCCAATAAGCCTTAGGGGGACCAAAACCCAAACGAGACTGAGAGAGAGGAGCTGCTTTTGAAATCCCTTTTTCCGCCAAAAATAATCCATATACAGTCGGGACGAAAACAACAATAGTCATGAACGTCGACGACCCCTCCTGGTATATTACTCAAGCCTCAGGGAGTCGTAAATTGGTCCTCTAGGACTAGGAGTAACGAGAATGGTGGGTACATTTCGTACTTTAGTGGTTTAGTCAGATGTCCATGCTAGTTTTTTTTTTCTCTCTCTCTCCTTTTCCCCTTTTCGAATTTTGTTTCGCATATATTTTATTCCATATAGTCAAGAGGTCGCATGTCACTAAGCGTCTAAAACTCTAGGAGTGTTTGAATCCATTGTACCGAAGCAATTGTATTTTTTTCAAGCGGGAATTGTACGTTTGTATGTATATATATGTATTGAGAAGAACAAGTTTCCGTCTCCTTGAATTGTCGTTTAAATAACTCTCGAATTACCTTGCATTCCGGCTTCCCTTTCTCACCTTTTTTTTTTGCATCATTTTTTCCCCCCCTCTTTTTTACATTTTTGCTGCCTTCTCTCTTGTATATAATAGTATTTTGCCATGAAAGCGGCAATTATTTTCTCGAGGGTTTTTGTTCTTTGACCGTTGGATTATGTTTCAATGGGGTGAGAAAAAAATTATTGGGAACCACATATATATACCCAAGAGAGAGAGAGAGAGAGAGAGAGAGAGAGAGAGAGTGAGAGAGAGAGAGAACTTGTAACAGGTTTTTTTTCTATTAAAAAAAAATTGGGCTCTAGTCGGGGAAATTATGGCTCTAGTGTTGGAATATTTCTTCATTGTTAGCCTAAATTTTATGCCCAACTTGGACCAGTTCAGGACCCGGTTGGAATTATTTCGAAGCAGTAAACCCGAGTTTGTTGATCTGCCCAACTTGGCCCAGTTCAGGGCCCGGTTGGAATTATTTCGAAGCAGTAAACCAGAGTTTGTTGATCTGCCTAACTTGGCCCAGTTCAGAGCCCGATTAGAATTTATTTCCAAGAAGTAAACCAGTGTTTGTTGATCTGCCTGTCCCGGACCAGTTCAAGGCCAGGTCAGGAACATTTTATTTCCAAGGAATAAAATAAAGGACATTTTTTGTCAATTTTTCAATGGTAGGAAATATCTGGTCTGAATCTTGAAAAATAATTGCGACCTTCAGATTCAGTTTGAACGTGTTTTGTGCGCTTGGCTCACAGAAACTCCTTTCGTGTTTATATGGCGATAATTACGCCAAAAGAGCTTCATTAACTCCTCGAGAAAAAGGATCCAAGGGGTCGAAGAGAAGAAGGAGAAGAAGCCCCTTGAGTTTTGCACTTGGAATGGCATTAATTGGCATTAGGGTTGGCAGTTTGTCGTGTTTCCTGACCTAAGCGATTCCTCGCCTCTTTTTCTTCTCTTCAATGCGCTTTTATACCTTCTCCCATTCTCGTTTCCTCTCTATTTATATTTTCTTTTATACAAATGCTTTTCAACTCATTTAAAAATATTTCTAGACAGAGCCCGACTGGGGCCATGTTTGGCCTTAGAGCCTTGTTTTTCAAGACCTGGCTCCAGTCGGGCTGAAAAAGATCCTACCTGTTCCGGACACAAATTACCCCCACCCCTCCTTGATTTCTGGAAATATCTAGACAGCGCCCGATTGGGGCCTAACCTGGCCCAGTCAGGCTGTGTCTACATTTCAACAGCCAGGGATCAGAGGTAGGGTCTATTTTAGCTGTATAGAAATATCTAGACACAGCCCGGCTGGGGCCAGGTCAGGTCCTACTTAGGTCAAACCTGGCCCAAGTCGGGCTGTGTCTAAATTTTCTAACAGACTTTAAAGAGTATTTGTATAAAAGAAAATACAAACAGTAATTTGTGACCAGGCCCAGGTAGGGCCCAATATAGTTCAAGATTTTCTTGTAACGTTCAAACGTCTGATTCGGTTTTATGTTTTTATTCACACCAGCGACAAGTTTTATTATCCCAACAAGCATATTGCATTCCACTTATCACTGATGGAACATGTGATATTTTCCTTTATTGAATTGAACATACAGGTATTTAACATTTCTCTAATTCACACCAGTTTGTCTATGGAGAAAAATGAAGAATGTTATTGGCAATATTGTAATTTCCAATCACGACTTTACAAGGTAATTAGACTATTATTTATCGCTGATGAAAAGAAGGTGTGGTGTGGAAAAACTAGTAGACTTCTTATCTATACGCCTGGTTAGTTGTAACCATAAATTGTGGTCACACTTTGTTCGTATTTGTCGCTTTTTAACCAAGAAATTGTGGTTATCATTTTGTTGTAGCTACATATATGATTTATACAACAGTAGCCACAATTTTACAGTAGGATATGTATATTCTTGTCATAGGGAATTTATTTAATTTCCGGTGAAGAAATAGCCGGATTTGGGCCCTATATGGAATTTAACATACGGCCCGACTAGCGCCAGGTTGAAACCTAGACGAGTCCCGATCAGGTTTTTATTCGGATAATGGTCCAACCTGGCGTCAATTTGGTTTTAAATTCTTGTCCCGACGCGACTGGAGCCTGATCAGACCAAATCTGGCTGAAAAATGGCTTCCCACTGTGGCCCCGATCTGGAAAAGTGTTTTCCCTCTATTTGGTACGGAATTTCGGAAATTCGAGTCCGGTCATAATCCGGAATGAAAGACAAGTTCCGAATAGAAACTTACCTGGCCCTAACCGGGCTGTAACAGGGCCAAATTTCAAAATACATTATCTTAGAAAAAAATTTAATATTCCTTTCCTGTTAAACTAGACTAGAAAATTTTATCCAAAGAGTTCAATGCACTCAAAATAAAAAACTAGCTTGTTAATAAATTCTCTGGTGTTTGAATTTTCCTCTCTTGAGAAACATGAGACATATATATCCGTGTCAGATATTATTTTTACAATTATCAATTTTTTTTTTCTCTACAACACACAGTCAATTTCTGTTGAACTTCTTCTTTCAAGCGGAAATTTATCCTTTTGTAATCTTCCAAGTGCTTTGTATCGAGGAGTGCTCCACACAGTAAACACACATCAAAGTGCTTTGCCTCACAACTCGCTATTTACTTATCTACCTACTATATGCTGTGTGGCATATGTAGGTGCGACATGTAAATGGAAACATCTGTGCTGTCCCAACATCTGATAATCCAAGAAATCAACATCGAATATACCAGAAAAAAAATTACACTTCTAGAATATATATATTTTCCATGACGCGATACGAAACAATAAAAAAAAATGGGAAAAAACAGGTATATAAGTTGAGGGTGCATAACTCGAGTTCTCTTACATCAAGTGGATCGACGTAAATGTGCACGCGAGTGGGCATGCCCACTTAATGCTTTCACTGTTTCTCTCATTCTCTGTCGTTCAGCTCGTTGATTTACGCTCGTGTGGGCGACCAACGATTACATCGGTGAGAGTGTTTATAATGTGGCGTGTTTCGTGTCGAGACTGCCGTTTGTTGACGGCGCGGCATGGTGCGCGGCGAGGTCTTGTCGATGTTTCCTTCTTTTTCACCTCTTAAGAGAGAAAGAGAAAAGTTGATGGTGACTCAATGCATAATATGATTCTTGTGCGATGTCTAGTTTAATTTTCCACTGCTTCTTAAGATTTTGATGACACTATTCTGTGGCAGCAATTGGTGACAAACTTTTACAGTTCGGTTCAAAATGGAAATTTAGGATTTGATCGTTCTGGAATTATTGGATCTTCTTTTTCGGTTGATCTTGCTCTTGTCACTTAAGGAGAATTTTTGGTTTAGATAGTTTTTGCTGCAACCACTTTGGGAGACTTCATTTCTTGATAGTTCTTGGTCCAATCAGTTTGGGTAACTTCAGTTTTTGATAGTTCTTGCTCCTAACACTTTGGGAGACTTTATTTTTTGATAGTTCTTGCTCCAAACTCTTTGGGAGACTTCATTTTTTGATAGTTCTTGCTCCACCCACTTTGGAAGACTTTAGTTTTTGATAGTTCTTTCTCCTAACACTTTGGGAGACTTCATATTTTGATGGTTCTTGCTCCTAAGACTTTAGGAAACTTATTTTCTTGATAACTCTTGGTCCAATCAGTTTGGGTAAATTTATTTTTTGATAGTTCTTGCTCCAACCACTTTGGGAGACTTCATTTTTTGATAATTCTTGATCCAATCAGTTTGGGAGACTTCAGTTTTTGAAAGTTCTTGCTCCTAACACTTTGGGAGACTTCATTTTTTGATAGTTCTTGCTCCTAACACTTTGGGAGACTTCAGTTTTTGATAGTTCTTGCTCCAACTACTTTGGGAGACTTCAGTTTTTGATGATTCTTGCTCCAAACACTTTGGGAGACTTCAGTTTTTGATAGTTCTTGCTCCTACCACTTTGGGAGACCTTATTTTTGGCTAATTCTTGTCCCAACAGTTTGGATAACTACATTTTTTGATAGTTCCTGCTCCTAAATGTAGGAGACCTTCCTTCTCGATAGATCATTCTCCCACAGCATCATTCCAAACAAAAAAAAGAGGAAAAAACTTGCTAAAATTGTAACACATCTTTATGGCGAGAACTATGAGAATTGATAAGCGAGGCGTAAAAATCGTTATTAGAACTCGTAAACTCTGGATTTTCATGAACATCTTTCCATAAAACTAGTGAGCACTTTTCAATGGATTCTCTCTCGAGTTTCTATATTCGTCATTTGAATTCGAAATCCCCCCCCTGGACCCCTTCTCTCCTCTATATATATATAACGTCGTCTGGTGCACAGATTTCCACAAAACCCATGCTGTGCAAATATTTGCCGGATGTTCGTTCTCGTTCGTCCGCTCGTTTTCCACGTTCGTTCATTCGTTTGCCGAAAAAACCCCCCTTATTCCCCCCCATCCCTCGTGTGCACACGCTATACATAAGGCTCGTCGTCGTTGTCATGGATACCGTCGAAAAATGTCCAAATATTTGCCATACGAATCCCTCGCTTGCACTCGCGCTAACCATCATCAGTGCCCGCTGCCGTTGGTGTGTTTCTCCTCTGGACTCGATGGTGACTGCATGAATATATATATACACACCCAAATGCATACAATCGTCTTTACGCTTATGATTTTCCATTCCGCTCTCTATATGGACTTTATTATAGTTAGTAAACCATATTTGTCGAACCAATATTTGTTACATTCAAAAAAATACCCAAAAATACCCAAAAATACAGGGGGGAAAAAAACCAAAGAAAATCACCAACGACAAACTGATGGGCAGAAATTTTGAACTGACCCAAGGTGTAAGGTTTGCAGTCCTAAAAATGTGCGGGTGAAACACTAAAAACTAACGGGGCAATAGGAAAAAGGACTATCTTGGGCCCGGGGAATAGCCATGTTTGAACCAGGTCGGTGAATTTTTGCACAAGAAATTTTGGACTTTCCATAGATCTGGCCCTAATTTGGCGGAAAAATGGCCCTATATTGGGAAGGAGGGATTAAACAAAGAGCAAAGAAATCCGATATGTCGCGTAAAAAGAAAACAAACTCTAAGGTGTTTCAAAACCGGTCGTGGTCACGAAGCTTATCTCCCTTATCTCGCGCGCTACTTTGGCACGCTCGAAACAATACCCTTTGCGAACGACGAGAGCGATTACACGTAATTACAAGGAATAGATTATCAGCCAAACGTTAAATGAGACTGTGCAGGCGAAAATAAACAAGAGATCGTATCATCAAGTATATTATATAGTCGCAACTCATTCATGAGCGTGAGAAGATATAAATATAACCCGCCGCGTTCTTTCTCGAATATAGATCCTGATGTGCAAAGGCAAAAATCCACAAGTGAAAGTAGATTTTGAAAGAAAATCTAATTCTTTTTGTTGAAACAAATTCTTTTTGTTGAAAATCGTCATAAGTGGAACCACACAAGTTTTCACGAGGCAGTAAACTCCTGTAGTCACCGAGGGGGGGAGGGGGGTATTCTAACGCAAGGGCCCATGCTATCTACGACATCTAATGGCCGGGTAGTACCTGGCGGTGAATTTATCTTTGGCATTCATCTTCCCATTAGCGGTGAATAATTCCACGGCGTTTACGTGCCAATTTCCCATTCACCGCTCTCGTCCTGACTGTAAGATAATTGGCCCAGAATATTGTGCCGAGTTACGATCCACGACATTCATTAGGTTTACTCCATTATAATATTTATATATAGTTTCCTCTATATTCTTCAGATGAAGAGAAAATTCCAATTTCCTGTTTTTTTTGTCCAATCGGCCCTGAAGCAAGTAGGAGCGGAAGTGTTTGTGGATTAATTTCACTATAATAGGGGCAAGAGACTTGGGGGCAGGGAGGGGGTTTAAAATAATTGAGGCGATGAAAATTTGTTGTGTCGACAGGAGCAGGGAACTTCCCCTCTTTTTCCCTTTATAACGATTTTTAACGAGCGCCAAAGAGGGTTGATATTGTTTCGCTCTTTGGGTTTGGGATATTTATTCAACGGGCGAAGAGTTTGGCACTATATATAGGTATTAACTTACAGTTGTCAGGAGCAAGCAGTGAATTTTTTTTTTTATTAATTGGCTTTAGATTCTATCAGAAGGTAAAAATACCGCTTTCCATTGAGGACCTAACGCGACGCTACGCCATGACACCTAAAGAATCCGCGCCTGCGCAGTGGCAATACCCAACGCATGCGCGCACGTTTCATTGCATTGTTGAACAAGAAATCCCCTAGAATGATCCAATTTCGAGAAGAAGAAAAAATAATTTGCCCTTGACCGCAAAAGGAGATGAAACTGCTTTATAGACTAATCGTGATGATTTGAAATATACTCGAAATCGATCATCAATTTGACGTCTGTCGTTCTTTGTTATTGAATTTCTGGCATTGAAAAGGGGACATGGTTGCTTTTTGGTAGTGCCCTAGTAATTTTTTTTTTTTGAAAGCGAGCTAGAGAGGACATAAACTTGGGGTTCGGGGCGTTAAGCTAAATTAACATAAGAGCGTGTGTGCAAACAGCGTTTGTCTCCCTCGGGAGAAGGGAGGCAGAGAGAAAGAGACAGAGAGAGAGAGAGGGTGATCGGGATCAAAAAGGGAGAGGAAGGAAGACAGATTTAGGGGGCCTTGTTGAATGAAAAGGGAGAGATAGGAAACGGTGGGAACACGTGTCCCACACTGAGATAGTTAATTACTCGTTTGTGCTCTCCTCAATGGGGTGAGATGCTTCCCAAAAGGGAGAAGACACATAGGGAAAAACGTGTGGCAGTAGTGAAATACCATGTGAAGAGAGAGGATAGATAAGTAAAGGACAGAAAGAGGGAGAGAAAGCGAGAGAGACAGAGAGTGAGAGAGAGAGTGAGAGAGAGAAAGAGAGAGACAGAAAGAGAGAGACAGAAAGAGAGGGAGAGAAAGAGAGAGAGAAAGAAAGAGAGAGAGAGAAAGAGAGAGAGAGAGAAAGAAAGAGAGAGAGAGAGAAATCCAGTTTCATCGGACCGTTGAGACCGCACAAGTATATATGAGGGATCTGAAAGAGAGGGGGGGGGGTGTGGCAGGGATGAAGAAAGGTGGAGGCGAAAAACGAGGATGAGGTTAATGATATACATAGGGGCTACCGTATACCACTGGCGTGATCCCATCTGCGGCCTCCACTGTGTCTTCTCGTTCCCCTTCTATTATAATCTAACAGTACGTGTCTGTACTTCCATTCTCTGTGTCACCAACCCCCAACATCCTCTCTGACAGTGTGAACTTTAAGCTGCTTCATATGCTCTATACTATTATAAAACTTTCATGTAGATCTATTTCTCCTGGTCCTTTTGCTTTCAACATCATTTACATGTAAACATTGACCTCTACCAAGTGCACAAAAATCACTTGTTATTTGTTTTTTGTTTTTTTTTTTTCAAAAACTAGGTACAAATTTGAATAATC
Source organism: Leptopilina clavipes (assembly GCA_001855655.1). Classification (NCBI taxonomy): domain Eukaryota; kingdom Metazoa; phylum Arthropoda; class Insecta; order Hymenoptera; family Figitidae; genus Leptopilina; species Leptopilina clavipes. Next base: position 10,164 of record JUFY01029535.1, on the reverse strand, counting down.
AACTCTCTTGGTTATGAGGTTGCAAGAAATATACAAACTTAATTTTTGTTGCATGTATTTTTAAGAGTTTTGTATTCCACTGAAATATACGAACTTAAGTTTTGTTGCGTGTATTTTTAAGAGTTTTTTATTCCACTGATTGGTGTACGTAACTCATAAACAAACGACATAACAAATTTGATTAGAACTCATAAACTAGGATAAAGATCTTCCACTGATTAAGAAAACTCATAAAAATCTAGAATATTGGCGGATTGGACTCATAAGAAACTCATGATCTAGGTTAAATAATCTCTCAAATAAACTCATATTAAGATTTTATGAGAGCGAATAAGACTCTTAAAAACTCATAATCTAGGTTCAAAAATTCAGTACCCCAAAAAACTCATATTAAGATTGGATGATAGCGAATGAGACTCATAAGAAACTCGTAGAACTACGATATAAATTTTTACTGCATAAAAAACTCATAATGAGTTCAGAGATAAATAAAAGAAAACTCATAAACACTTACAAACTAGGTTAGAAGCTTTCATGATTAAAAAACTCATAATAAGCTTGGTGATAGCGAGGGAGACTCATAAACTAGGATAGAAGCTTTCACTATTAAAAAAGACTCATAAAAAATAAAGGATAGTAGCGAATTTTACTCATAGAAAAACTCATGAACTAAAGTAGAAGCTTTCACTACTCAAAAACTCACAATAAGCTTGGATAATGGGGAGTTAAACTCATAAAACACTCATAAATGATATTAGAAGCTTTCAAGATTAAAAAACTCATAAAAAATATAGGATAGTAGCGAATTTTACATATAAAAAACTCATGAACTAAATTAAAAGCTGTCACTACTCAAAAACTCACAGTTAGTTTAGATAGTGGGGAATAAAACTCATAAAAATACTCATAAATTAGATTAGAAGCTTTCAAGATTAAAAAACTCATAATAAGCTTGGGTGATAGCGATGGAGACTCATAAACGAGAATAAAAGCATTCACTATTTAAAAACTCATAAAAAATACAAAATAATAGCGAATTTGACTCATAAAAAACTCATGAACCAAGTGAGAATCTTTTACTACTGAAAAACTCACAATAAGCTGGAAAATTATCGAGCGAGACTCATAGAAAACTCATGAAAACTGTCTTCAAAATGAGTATAGCGCTCGCTGCTTTAAAAACTCATAAAATTGATATAGATTTAAAATAAGTAGCGTTCGCTACTAATAAAAAAAACTCATGTAAATTCTAAAAACGTTTTAAAATCGTTTGCAAAACAAAAATAGTTCTTCGCCCACATTGTTTACTGTTGAGATTGAAATATTTTAGATCAACTTAAAAAGATATATATATATATATATATATATATATATATATATAAACCGCAAGAAAATAAGAATTTAAAAAATCTTGGATCGATTCCCACGTGAAATTTATTTTTCAGTGATCATAACAGTGAGTCAATAAATTATATTTGCTGATAAGTATAAGAGTTTTTTAATGTTATCATAAGTATTCTAAATGTTTTTTTTGTAATTTATGTGCGGTATAATTGTGCAAAACAAATAACACTCTTGTCATAAATGTTTAATGATATTAACATTATGTATAATAGTAAATTAGAATTTATTATAAAATAGCTGTTTATATGAATCTTGATAGTGTACATCAAAAAGCTTTCTACTTAATGCTTCTCTCTCTCTCTCTCTCTCTCTCTCTCTCTCTCTTATTTTATTTAAAGTTTGATGAAACAATTTTGCTTTGAAGTTGAAACCCTCCATCTAGGAAAATGGTATAATGTCAAACGATAACTATCTTTCGGAACATTTACAAATGCAGCCGCGTAATAGTTGAGCTGCATTTCTATTTTGTCTTTTACCTCCCACGCGGAGTTGAGTGTAACTACAATTTAAACTCACTACTATAAATATATGAGCACTAAATCACTTATTTAGAATTCTCCAATCTTTTCTACATTTTTCCAACAAAAACTGGTATTCGTTTTTAATTCTGATTATAGTTGGCCAAAAATTTTTGATTCAATCGTCTCGTCAATAAAAAAATTCAAACCATTAAATCATATTTTTCAAATATGGAAAATATTACTTCACAAAAATTTACCATTCTTTCCCTATTTTTTTTTCTTTCAATTTTTTGATACAGTTTTTAAAAATTTCTCTCTCTCTCTCTCTCTCTCTCTCTCTCTCTAGGGTTTTAAAAAGTTGTTTGGACAAGAAAATAACAATAATGAAAAAAAAAAACGGAAACGAAACGAAAAAGTAAAAGCAAAGAATAAGGTGGGTACACGTTGTGAGGTTGGATACCTACATTAGCTGTAGAATGTTCTGCGATAAGAGAAGGCATGTTCTTAAAAACGTCTCGTTCCAGCAACGAGATAGTGTCGATGATGTCTCGACATCTCCGGCACTTCAGAGGAGACATTTTTGTTTCCTTTGGATTATTTTTCTCGTTTGCCATTTCTTGTTGGTCGATAACGACGAATCCGGTTCCTAAAAATGTCAAAGCAAGAAATTTCGACCGTTTGTCTCTGATGGTTCAACTGAATGCTGCTGTGGCCGGCTATTTTTTTTTCGTTCTATTTACTCTCTAGTTGGAGAGTTGAAAATTATTTTTTAAAAATTCCCCTTACTTCTTAAACTCTTTTATGCCTTATTACGGTTTAAGTCTTGAGTCTTACGCCTTAAGTTTGCTTTTAAAGTATTATACCTTCCGGGGTTCAAGTTTTATGCCTTAAGTATTATATGCCTTAAGTTTTACGTCTTACGTTTTACATCTTGTTTTTTACATCTTACGTTTTACATCTTGAAATCTTAAGTCAGATGCCTTAAGTCTTACGCCTTAAGCTTACGTCTTAAGCTTACGTCTCAAGTATTATGCCTTCCAGTTAAAATCTTACGCCTTAAGTATTATATGCCTTAAGTTTTACGTCTTACGTTTTACATCTTGAGTATTATGCCTTACGGTTTAAGTCTTAAGTCAGACGCCTGAAGTCTTACGCCTTAAGCTTACGTCTTGAGTATTATGCCTTCCAGTTGAAGTCTTACGCCTTAAGTATTATATGCCTTAAGTTTTACGTCTTACGTTTTACGTCTTACGTTTTACATCTTGAGTATTATGCCTTACGGTTTAAGTCTTAAGTCAGACGCCTTAAGTCTTACGCCTTAAGCTTACGTCTTACGCCTTATGCTTACGTCTCAAGTATTATGCCTTTCAGTTGAACTCTTACGCCTTAAGTATTATATGCCTTAAGTTTTACGTCTTACGTTTTACATCTTGAGTATTATGCCTTATGGTTTAAGTCTTACGTCTTAAGTCTTATGCCAAAATTATTATACTTTATGATTTAAGTCTTACGTCTTAAGAATTATGTATTTATATACTATATACTATATGTTTTACGTTTTACGGCTTACGACTTAAGTCTCATGCCTAATGTTTTACGCTTTATGCCTTGCGTCTTACGGCTTACGGTTTACGTGTTTTAGATGAAAAATAGAAAGAAGAAAAATAGGTGAAAAATAGAAGAAGAAGAAGAATTTCAATGTCAACAGGAGACTTTTCGTATATAAGAGAATATTCAGAGAACGTAGACCCAGCTCTCTATCACCCCTAAAAGAAGTCCTCGGGAATCCTGGGGTAATTTGTACAAAAGTTACGGGCGCGCGGACCTCTTTGCAATTTTACGATCTGAGCAACCCCTTGTGAAAAGGATTCACCCTCATCGTAATAAGGACGATAACGAGATTCCACCCCTTCCTTTCTTCCCCCCCTACCCCTCCCTTCTGAGTTGCCGTGGCATAAGTTGAGGGTTATATTTGAGAATAGGGAACAAAAATGACTATTGACGTCACAAAAATTTCATTTCATCCGCCATTATGCGGCTCGTACTCCATAAAAAATATACAGTATATTGCCCATCCCCTTGGGACGTTTTTACCCGTCAACTTCAATATATATATATTTTTAGGGGTGTCTCGCTCTAAAAGCACCCTTGGTATATTGTCATAAGTGTCGATTCCGTATATACTTTTACACTGGATTGTTGGATTTTCTCTCTCTCTCTCTCTCTCGTTTTCTCTCTTAGAAGGATGTTAGGCTTATAGCGATAATTGTAACATATTCACCCCCTTTTGTAATTTTCGAATATAACCCTCCCAAAGCAACCCTTTTACTTCAGTCCTTAAGGGCCATTCAAGTGGAAATTAAGGGAGCAACGATGATGTGGAGGGGTAAGGGGGACCAGGGCGCCAGATAAAGGGGCAAAACAGGGTTTTATGACTGTAACAGATTAGGTTGCCAGCTACCGCGATGCTTCTTGCCTTCCTCTCTTCTCTTTCTATTATCTTTGCGAGCTTTTGTAACATTCTGCTTTTGTCGGCGCAACTTATCTCCATATCTTGTGTCTCATTTCTCCCGCTGTCTCCATTACTCTTTCTGTCTCTTTCAAACAATTCTCTCTCTCTCTCTCTCTCTCTCTCCTTCTCTCTATTAAGCAAAACCAAAGACGTGAGGAATGGACCAGTGCGGCGTTTGAAAGCCAACGGGCCGTCGCCGACAGTTGGCCGACATTTGAGCTTCTTTTGTGTTGCTAAAGTGTCGCGACACTGGCGTAGACACTTTGGAGATTGTTTCATTATGTTTAATTTCAATTTTAAAGGAGCACAGAATTATGGTAAATTTGTTCTGTAACTGTTACGTAATGTTGCAATAAATGTTACATTGCCGTTACGTAACGTTGCAATAAATGTTATATTACTGTTACGTTTGTTTCAATAAATGTTATATTACCGTTACGTCTGTTGCAACAAATGTTACATTACCACTACGTAACGTTACGTAACTGTAATGTAACATTTATTGTAACAGACCCAACGGTAATGTAACATTGTTCCATAAATTGTTACAGAACTCTTCCGTTCATTTTTCACCTCTCTCTGTTACGTAATTGTTACTTTGTTGTATATTAACCAGAATTGTCTCACAATGACAGAATTGTTCTGTAAACGTTACGTAACAAGAAAGTAACACTGCTTCATAACACTTATGGAACATCTATGTAACAATTATAGAACGTCTATGTAATCATTCTATAACTTATGGAACATCTATGTAAAACTATATAACAGTTATAAAACATCAATGTAATAGTTATATAACAGTCCTAGAATATCTATGTAACATCTATGTAACTATGTTATATAAATAACAGTTACGACACGTTTATCTAAAAGTTATATAGGTTATAGAACGTTTATCTAACTTTTGTGTAATAGTTGTGGAATGTCTATGTAACTGTTATACGATAGTTATGGAACGTCTATGTAACAGTTATGTAACAGCTAGGGAACATCTCTGTAACAGTTATAGAACAGTTATGAAACGTCTATGTAACAGTTATATAACAGTTATGGAATGTCTGTGTAACAGTTATGTAACAGTTATGGAACATCTATGTAACAGTTACATAACAGTCATGGAATTATATAGATATAGCAGTTACAGATTGTCTATGTAACAGTTACGTAACACTTAAAGAACATCTATATGTAACAGTTAGGGAACATCTATGTAACAGTTACATAACAGTCATGAAACGTCTATGTAGCAGTTACGTAGCAGTTACGGAACGTCTATATAACAGATATGTAACACTTAGGGAACGTCTATGTAACAGTTATGTAACAGCTAGGGAACATCTATGTTACAGTTATAGAACAGTTATGAAACGTCTATGTAACAGTTACGTAGCAGTTACAGAACGTCTACATAACAGTTATGTAACAGTTACAGAATCAGTTATGAAACGTCTATGTAACAGTTATGTAACAGCTAGGGAACATCTATGTAACAGTTATAGAACAGTTATGAAACGTCTATGTGACAGTTACGTAGCAGTTACAGAACGTCTATATAACAGTTATGTAACAGTTACAGAATCAATTATGAAACGTTTATGTAACAGATATGTAACAGCTAGGGAACATCTATGTAACAGTTATAGAACAGTTACGGAACGTCTATATAACAGTTATGTAACACTTAGGGAACGTCTATGTAACAGTTACATAGCAGTTACAGAACGTCTATATAACAGTTATATAACACTTAGGGAACGTCTATGTAACAGTTATGTAACAATTGCAGCTCGGTATCGTCAAATCAGAAAAATCATTAAATTGAAAAAGAGATGCAACAATTATGAGCGTAGAATAAACAATAAATTGTTAATTATTTTCCGTCTTTGGCAGCTTTTCGTTTTTGTGACTATAAAACGTACGCGTGTATATATATATATTTCTCCAGGAAAAAGCAGTTATCATTGTATTCCAGTGTATATTCTAACAGTCCCAACGCTTTAACTTGTTTCACTATGTGCATTAACTTGTTCCCACGTTTTGCTATTTCCGAATACACGGTGCATTTAAAGACACAAAGGTGTACCTAAACCGCAATAACGGTAATCGAATAATTCTTTCGTTTCTGGTTATAATACAATGGCAATATGGGAATTCGAAAAGAGGAAAAAATTTAAACGACTGTAATAATTCTAACCACTTGTCTAATTACTCTCTACAGACTTTTTTTCGCTGTCGAAAAAAAAATAATGTTCTCGACTGGATTAGATACTTTGATTAATTAATTATCAATGAACCAAAATGCATTTTGTTCAAAAAAAAAAAAATTTTCAGTAGAAAAATTCTTTTATTTACCTAAAAAGGTATATAAATTGAAATGGAGAAGATAATATAGATTAAAAATGAAAACTCTCGACGCTTCAAGCTAATTAGCTTGTGCTTTACTTTTGACATTAAAGTGAATTTATTCTCGTTCATTTGCGATAGATAACATTATATACATATATATAAAGAAAATTTCACTTGCAGAAGAGTTTTTGATCTCTTAAATCTTAAACAAAGTCGTGTTCCAAGATTAGTTTATAAAGAGAAAACTTATATACTTGAATCTGAGAGAGCAAGAGAGCAAGAGAACAAGAGAGAGAAAGAGAGAGAAAGAGAGAGAGAGAGATAAATCCTTTAATTATCTGGTGACACTAGTTTACATTAAAACGTGCTCGAGTTTCATCAAAATGCAACTTTCAGAAAGTTTCAGCAAGGTGAATTATGTCAGAGAAGGATTCGAAGGATTTGTTTAATCCCCTTAACTTTGGTCCTCGGTTTAGCACTCTAAAAAGAAACCTCTCCTAAATCGAGGGGGAAATGCTCTCGTAAAACTTTTCCGCCGCCAACGTCGTCGTACGCGCCCTGTTTTGTTCCCGCAGCCAAAGTAATGCGATGACGACAACGACGAGAGCGAATTTTAAAATTAAAAAAGAAAAAAAAAAATAGGAGGGTTTCTTCTATATACGAGAAGACGTGGAATTTAGAGAGAAAATTGTCGGAAGTCGAGAAGTAATTTCTCTCGACGAAAAAAAAAATGGAAGAGGGGTGAAAAAAAAATCTTGGCACGTTTTTAGGAAGTAGAATGTGAAAAGTTTTAATTAAATTCTTCATCAACTTGACGGAACCCCCCCTCCCTTCCTCTCTATATTTTTTTTCTCTCTCTTTTCTTGTCAATTTCTTTGAAAGTTATGTCTAAATATATTTCATTTTTTTTTTCGCTATATTGGAGAGGGCGAAGTTTATTTCACGGACAATTAAAGTCAAGGAGGAAAAAGGATGAAAAAAGGGAATTTTACTAATTTTCATTTATATGTACTGTAGTTTCAATTTTTTTTATGATAAAAGAGATACCTACTGTTTAGCTCAGTAGGGGGGAAAATTTGCATATCGGGGCAATTAATTTTGAAAATTGCACACAATGTAACGAGGGAGCTTTCGTGCTTACGTGTTGGTTATCTGAACGGGTTGACTTATTTTTTTCATCGCCTGGCCATTATATATATGGGGGGGGGAGGGGGAGACATTTCGATCGTTTTGTTGTTCAGTGCACGAGTCTCTTTCTCTCTCTCTCTCCCTCTCTCGAAGAAGCAAAATGCGGTGAATGGCCGATGTACACGCGGGATAAAGTGGTCGCTCTTGTGTATACGTATATTAGGTGCATACATGTGTATGTGTGTGTATATATTTGTCTTATACACGCCACGACAGATAAATATCACGAGTCAACTTTGCCGGGCTCCCTTTTTCTTCGTTTTTCGATCGCTCTCTCGCTGAATTAGCATACGTATGTGCGCCCGCACGTATAGTCGCAAGAGCAGTCACGTGGTCTTGTTTGCCACTTTACCGGTGGCAAAAGCTGCTTCTGGTTATTGTTTCACAAGCGATACATCATTTTTTTTTTGGTTCTTCTTTTCTGAAAGAATGTGTAATCAAGTTTGTTGTTTCTTTTCCTTATGGCAAAAGACATTAGGGTGGTGGGTTTTAATTGAATTACTTTCATTTTTGGAGTATTTTTTGAAAATATGATGAAGCATTGATTTCAAAAACAGGTGTGGTGGTTGATACTCTAGTAGTTTTTGGATTTTGTCAGTTAAGTAACATCCGATTGGAGGATTACTGACACTGTTTCTAATAGCAGCAGTATTAGCAGCATTTTTGGAAAATTTGTAAAGCAACTATTCCAAATTTGCCACAACAGAAGAAATTTTAGAAGTAGTTCAATTATTTACCGAAGTACCAATTGAATGATGACTTCCAGCGCTGTTTGTAGCATCAGTTTTAGCAGCATTATAGAAATATCCTGAAGCATCAATTCCAAAACCACTTCCAGTACTTCATACTGCAGGAATTTTTGGATTTTGGAATTAAAGAAACTTCCTTTTGGAGCATTACGTAAACTGATAGTTGTAGCATCAGAATTTGGATCATTTTTGAAATTTGGTAATGCATCAAATCTGGAACCTTTTCTAGAATTTGGCACAACAGCAGAAATTTTAGGACTAGCTCAATTATTTGCCGAAGTACCAATTGAATGATGACTTCCAGCGCAGGTTGTAGCATCAGTTTCAGCAGAATTTCAGAAATATGCTGAAGCATCAATTCCAAAACCACTTCCAGTACTTCATACTGCAGGAATTTTTGAATTTTGGAATTAAAGAAACTTCCTTTTGGAGCATTACCTAAACTGCTAGTTGTAGCATCAGAATTTGGATCATTTTTGAAATTTAATAATGCATCACATCCGAAACGTTATCTAGAATTTGGCACAACAGCAGAAATTTTAGGACTAGTTCAATTATTTGCCGAAGTACCAATTGAATGATGACTTCCAGCGCAGTTTGTAGCATCAGTTTTAGCAGCATTTCAGAAATATCCTGAAGCATCAATTCCAAAACCACTTCCAGTACTTTATACTGCAGGAATTTTGGGATTTTGGAATTAAAGAAACTTCCTTTTGGAGCATTACGTAAACTGCTAATTGTAGCATCAGAATTTGGATCATTTTTTAAATTTGATAATGCATCAAGTTCGGAACCTTTTCTAGAATTTGGTACAACAGCAGAATTTTAGGACTAGTTGAATTATTTACCAAAGTACCAATTGTATGATGACTTCCAGCGCTGTTTGCAGCATCAGTTTTAGCAGCATTTCAGAAATATGCTGAAGCATCAATTCCAAAACCACTTCCAGTACTTCATACTGCAGGAATTTTGGGATTTTGGAATTAAAGATACTTTCTTTTGGAGCATTATGTAAACTGCTAGTTGTAGCATCAGAATTTGGATCATTTTTGAAAATCGCTGAAGCATTGATTCTAAAACCACTTCTAGGATCTGAAACAATAGGAGAAGATTTAGAACTACTTCGATTACACTAGTTTACAGCCATTTTGTACATTCGATGACACTACGTTTTTCTGATGTATTTTGCTCTCCTGAACTCAAAAATTACAACAAAAAATTTTTTTATGGATAAGTTTTCGAGATAGGCTGTTTTGAAGTTTTAATTATTTTTTTTTAAATCAGTTTGACTGTTTAGTTGATATCTCGAGTTATAGATGACCAATATGGTCGTATAAGGTGTCAAATTAAAGCTAAATGACTCACCAACAAAAATTGTTAAAATTATTTCCGAAAAGTTTAGTTGTTTAAACGTAATAGCTCAAAGTATGAGAAAAATTCGATTTTTTAAAATCAAAAATTCATTTGAACGTCTTGGGAAACATGGAATCTTCAACGTTTG
>JUFY01029534.1:0-103983 GCA_001855655.1 Leptopilina clavipes | reverse complement strand
CACGTGTATTTACACGTGTAATTACACGTGTATTTACCTCAGTAAATACACATGTGAATTTGAAACAGGAATTACATGTGTTATTACACGTGTAATTACACGTGTAATTACACGTGTATTGGTTGACCTATTTAAAAAAAAATTTCTATTATTTTTTATAGGTAATATAAAAATTTTTAAATTTCTTTCTAAACTTTAACTTGATTGATTTTATAAACATAAATTTTTTAATAAAATTACACGTGTAATTACATGTGTTATTACACGTGTAATTACACGTGTAAATACTCGTGTAATAACACATGTAAATACACGTGTAATAACACATGTAATTCCTGTTTCAAATTCACATGTGTAATTACATATGTAAATACACGTGTAATTACACGTGTAAACATGTAATTACACGTGTAAATACACGTGTAATTACACGTGTAAACATGTAATTACACGTGTAAATACACGTGTAATTATACGTGTCATTACACGTGTAATTACACGTGTATTTTTTCAGCAGGGTAAGGTTAATGAATATATATATGAGGTTGGTGGAAGTACATCTTTGAAATAATCTTGTAAAGTTTAATATCAAGTAAACGTTCCACATTTACCTTCAGTAATCCAAATGAGATAAAATTTGAACAGGATATACATGATTCGGCAATGGTCCAGTTCTGAACCGCAGTCCACTCTTTCTCCATTTGTACATAAGCGTAAAATGGACCCTGTATTTAGATTAAAGCAAAACTTAACGATCTTCGCTTGGTTCACGCTTACTGTTGCTTTTAATGATCCCTTATACTCTGTACCGACTATGGAATCGTCGGTTTTACGAGAGTATTTAACAACCAAAATTCATAGCAACGACTCTATCTTTATTTTCAGATAAAATGTACGCTTCCAGCGCTTGAGTTATACTCGAACTTAATAAAATAAATCAAATAGAATTTTTAATATAGAAAATAAAATAATATTTTTGATGTCTAAGAAACATATCCATTTTGTCAATTTTTGTGCCCCTTAAAATTAAAATTGCTATTTTTATTAACGTATACTATAGACACATTTTTTTCGAGTTTTTCAAAATAATAATGGACGTTAAAATTTTTTAAATAAAAAATAAATAAATAATTGAAACAATATCAGGAAAAGAGCAGCAGGACCATCTGCAAGCTGGAGTGATATGGAGCAGCAGTTTAGTGACAGGTGTCGGAAATTGGAGGATCAACTAAACTGCACGCGCCAATGAAAAGTATACGCAATATGTTTGTACTCAGATAGACTGGCGGATGTTTGTCCCAGATATCAAAATACTAAAAGTTTCATGGAAATGTTGTTCAACAAGCCACGATCAATTGCGATATACAGTCGCTTTCTTTGAAAACAAAAAAATATTACAATGCTTAGGTGAATAAAATCTTCTCTTTAGTTGAAGTAAATATTTACGGCACAATACACAGATTCTATTTAATACAGGAAATTTATATCATTATTATATTTTTCACGTTTATTCTCTAAAAACCTAGTTAACTAATGCATTCCCTTATTTTCAAAGGAAACATTGGGAAACTGGACGTACACTTTTTGATCCTCGCTTCATCAATTTTATTCAATAATTCAATAATCTAAAAACTTGTAAATTTCCATTTAGCTTTTATCCTATTCCCTTATAAGTATTTTTTAATCCTTTTAAAAAACGAGAAGTAAGGTAAGTTACTTTCTGACGTAACAGGAACATTTTTTTTACTTAGAAATATTTAATATTATTCCAAATGAAATACCAGTTGATAGGATAAGGTTACGTTTAACGTAAATTTTAAAGATAACATTGCGATATCATTAGATAAATTCTTAATGAGAATCAGGTTATTTTCGTTTGTGGAACGAAACAGTCGTTTGACCTGCATTCAAGTCAGAGTTGAGGCAAAGGTATCTTGGCACAAATTCTTAGCTTGTAATTAGCTAAGTGCACATTTAGCCTCTTGAATACATTAAAGGACTGTCTTTACTCCTAAGTAGTCCTTACTGGTTCATCTTAAACCCCCTGTAATTAGTTATCTAAAGACCAAGTAAAAGACTTTTCCAAACGCTTATAAAGGTGTAAGAAAATATTTTTCTCAAACGATTCTCACTTTTTTTAATTAAACAAAAAATAAAATAAAGTTTCAGTGTTAATTAGAAAGATCAGAAGTCAAATGCTGTTGTATAAAGTTTAAACTCGAGGAAAAGTTGATAATTTGAAATCCTTAGGGAGAGGATACAGACAAGCAAAGTGCCGTGACGGTTAAACAAGTAGAAAGAGTCTGATTCTCAAATACACAAAACGCTGTGTAAAAATCTATAGGCAAACGTTTGTTGACTTAGCATTATGTAAAAGAAAGGTTAACCGCATTCCAAAGTCAATAGAGAACATTTTAAAACCTAGGGAATATAAACTTGATTTTTCTCTTCGTCTAACATCTCGACTATCGTTGAACAGTCCAATTTATGTTTAATTAAATACAAAGGATGATTGGACAGAAAAGTTTTCTTTGATGCCAACAATGTCTTATTAGAAAAATTTTAATTCAACTCAATTTTAATAATGAACAAATCAAATTGTTATGTTAATTATGTTATGTTTCTAGAGGGTTTTAAGCCCGTCTTTGATCATCCTGTTTACGTTCTTTTGGATGTCGCAGGACTTAATTATCTTTGAGACTCTTTAATCTTTTGACAGATAGACTGTTTTCATATACAGTGGGTTATTGTCACTTTATTTGTCCTGTTTTTAAAGCAAGTGATGATTAAAAAACCTTTTTTCATTTAGTAGTTAGATTTTATAGCAAAATTCAACGACAATTGGACCTTTTTGAATGACACTGTTTTAATAAGTTAACTGAACGTTATGTATAATAAACCGTGAATATGAGTTTTGTTCTCATTCAAAAATAACTGTAATATAAGCTGACTGAAAAAAATTCTAGTTAAAATAACGAATTTTTTACTCTCGTAAAACAGAAATGCTCACAATCTTGTTAACATGTAACAAGCTTGATTACCTGTAACGATCTCTGGGCTTGTAACATTCGCATTACAAAAGTTTATTTCCAGGAAACACGTATTTCTCTTGGAGAGAAATTTTGTCAAAAACAAAATTCATTTCAACGTCTACAGGAACCGTTTCATATGTATTTATTATAATTCACGCGCGTTTTGCTAGTAGTAATAATAATTATCATTATATTTATAATATAAGAAAGAGATTTTTTGTCACTCTACTTTTTAAAAAACAAGTGAAACATGAAAGCGTCAGAAATTAATAAAACTTTTGAAGAATTTAATACAACCTTCAGCATTATGCAGCAGCATAATACAAAATGAAAATTAATTTCAAAGAAAGTAAAGGGAAAAAAATTCGATTTTTATAATGAAAAAAGTGTTTGTAATTTATAAAATGTTTTGCTTGCCCTATTTTTGTTAATTAAAAATAATATTTAAATTATATTACGAGAGAGAGAGAGAGTATTTTGTGCAGCAGCGTTTTACGTTTTTAATATTTTACATCTTTAAGTAGAGAACTGTAAATTTCCAGCTACGTACTGCTTTCTTTACATTCGCTAATTACACAACTCTCATTTTTATAGGTCTTCTCGAAGAATTTTTGTACACGTTTTTTAAAAATATGAGAAGATAGAAATGGAGATCAAGTTAGCTGTATGCAAGTTAATTATAAAAAGAAATGTTGCAATCTACTGCTAAGACCGTCTCGTTAGACGCAGTTTCTTTAAGCTTGGAGTTAATTAAGCGTCAAGGAAAGGAAATAATGTTGAAGAGAAATATAGAAATACTTGTTACTTGTACACCTGGATAACTCTTGAATTTATTTTTTTAAATTCTACACAGAAAATTAAATAAAAAATTGACTCTACAATGATGTCAATGTTCCTTACCTCTCTGTATGGCACACTTTTTATTTCTAATGTTTCCTTAAGTATTATCAATTTTATTATCTCCGAAAATATCTAATGTAATAAAATCTATATTTCATCAAAGTGGAAATAAATTTACGCAACTGTTTTATCTTTGATATGTTTTGCGCACAGTTCGAAAAGTGTGCTATTTCATAAAAATGCTTTCTCATATTCGATATAAGCTCAAGTTGTATCAAAGTCACTGAAAAAGTATCACACAGTGCAGAAAGATCCCTACATTTCTTTTGTATGAAAGCTTTACAAAGAATTTCTCAAGTTTCAGTGACAAATTTCAAGCTTGAATAAATACCATTGCTGAGAAATTTCATGCTCCGTCAAATGCATTGAGTCTCTACGCCGAATAGGTGCAGTCTTTAGCTGACACAAGCATCTCCTGTGGAAATGTCTAGCGGATAATTGTCGGGAAAACTTTATTCTAGTTAAGAGTTGATACATATTTGCTCTCTGTGTAAATAAATGTTTGTGTAATAAAAAGTATAACTATTGTTTTGTGGTGAATAATAATCAAATTTATTTTAGTTCTTAAAAAGTAAAAAGTCGAGGCAAACAAAAAGCATTCGAAAAGTAAAGAAATTCGCGCTTGATATGTTAAGGGAAAGTCAAGTTTGAAACAATGTTTCCAACAGGAAGGGCGCAATATACATGATTCAGTCCCTCAAGTACATAGTACAAGTAGACACTTAGATGGTTCAAACATCACACAATATAAAGAGATTCACGGATCAATTTCCCTACCCAGAAATCCATTCCGTTATTTGCATTACCACCACTATTACTAACTCGAAATACAGCAGTTTCAGAAATTGTATGCACCAAAGACATCCGGCTCATTCGATGCTATAAATGCAGTAGAAGAGTACACAAGCATAGAACAATTTCAAGTCACTTCTTAGTTGTAAAGTTTCGTGAAAATAATCTTCTCTGAAATATAATAAGAAAAATTAGAATTGACATTTGGAAATTATTGACTGGTCATGTCTTAAAGTTAAGTTTTTCCCTATTGATTATTTCTGACGGAAGCCGAATTTTGTTTTAGTCATAATTTTCCAAATAAAATTGACTGGCGTCTAGTAATTACGTTTTGGTTGTCGAATTTTGACTCCAAGGATAATAAAATATCTTGACGGATTGAATACGTTATCGCTGTAAAATTTATTCTATGTGCTTGTGAGATAAAAGCTTTCATCAGTAGCTAGATAAATAATTCAGATTTTGAGTTGAATTATAAAATCATCTATATTCGTATCTATTTGAACATGAAATGACCCGCATCCTACATCTCTTGCTAAAGCATAAAGGATGAAAGCCCTCAACCCACATACGTGCAAATTAACCGCAAAAGTTGTATCCCGTGTACTATGTTTAAATTTTCATTTTTAACTTACAAAGGAAGTTATTATAGTGCTGGGAATTATATTCAAGAACAAAATTTTCAAAATAGATCCTATTATACAATATTTCGATAATAATGAAACATTTTATCTTTGAATACATAATATGCTTTTATAAAGCAGGAGAAAATGAATGAACGCGACTTGGTATTAAAAAAAAGCAGCTACAATTTACATGAATGTTTCGAGACAGAAGAGTTTTAAGTCCACAGAGAGTGCTTCTACTCTCGACAAAACGTTGAATGCAATCCACTGATGTGAAAATAAATGAGGACCTTACTCAGAAAACTACATTCGTGTGTATACTATTTGCGCCTCGAGAGTTGAGTATCACTACCACTCTCTTAAATTTATACATGTGGTGCGAGAAATACGTACGTCTTCAAAACTTGTCTATAAAACGTGAGAGCCAACGACAAAATTTACCCTTCACCAATTCTTACTAGCGCCAAATATTTCGACAATTTTCTTTCACTCCAGCATTTATTTGCGAAAAATAAAATTCTTCTCTCTACCTCAAATGTGAAAATAAATTCCCCACGTGAATAAATGAAGTCATCTATTTTTATAACATTTTCTTATAACAAGTACTGAATAATTATTGTTCCATTATCATAATTGAATCTAAATTGCATGATTAGCTAGAATTGACATTAATCAGTGTAAAACTTTTTTCAATGTAGACGAAATTCTTAGAAATTGATTGTGAATGAGAATAATTACTGAAATGAGCTTCTGATGCATTGATCAAAGAGATCCTAGTTACCTGGAATAGGGTGGTATAGACCTCTTTTTCTTTGAAATGTTTGAAATATTCCAGAAATGTTATATTTGACTCTGAAAATATTAATCAGGAATTAGCAAAGACGATTAAACCGATTCAGCTCAAGATTTAAAGAAGGATCTCCCAATTTTAAAAATATTGGTAAATAATTACATCGATTATATTTTAGAAAGTTGACCTGACAAAGAATCTCTCTTTTGGTACATTACATATAAAATTGCATTTTTAAATATAATGCTGAGTGTACTTCGAATTAGTTTGCTTTAATATTCAGACAACGTAATTCTAGAGATGTTATGCACTCATTTTATGAAACATCAGCAGTAATGTAACATTAAATTGTAACCTAACGTGTCTCCAAGGTAAGAGCAGTTTGTACACGTCTATTTTGCATAATATTTCAGGTTAATTATCACTTTGAAATTTAATTTGTCTCAATGTTCATCCAAAATGATAGATTCCTTTAAATGAATTAATTTCAATTAATAAAAAATTTAATAAGCTCTTCTTTACTTAATTTGAAATAATTTTGCAGGAAATATTGATTCATGTTTTTTTTATTAGCACATACATTATTAATAATAAATTCAGATACTGGCAAATGAAATTACCAAATAAATGTTTCTGAGCAGAATGTATATTATTACTACAATTCATGCTTTATTGCATTATTTTATTCAACTTATGCATTGAGCATATTAGTTACTTCAGGCGGAAAATAATGTAATTAATAAGTGTTTGAGGGAGAGAATCAGAGAATACTAATTTATGTATTAATTTTTATAATTCAGTTTTTGCATTGAAATAATATACTCAGGTTAATATATACAAGGACTTTGCAAAACGGTCTTGAAATGATTATAATCATAATTTGCTTTTCAGTCAAAAGGTTCGAAACTCAACAACAAACCTCAAACTGAATCGAAGATTTTTAGAGGATATTCCGTTGAGAATAGTCGCAAAAGAAGGACGACTTTTAAAACACAACAGACAAGACAAACTCCACTTACCCACATTGGATGGAGATGGAATGGAGATTACAAAATTTGATTTCACTTCGAAGTTAAATTCGAATACATTTCGACGACGGATTTATGAAAAATGCAAATCCTGCATAAATTTAAGAAAGACATGGGAAATTTTCTTCAGAAAGATCGAAGAGGAAGTGGCAAAGATAATTAAGACTTGCGACACCCAAAAGTGTTACCGATTCGTGGTACCATTTTTGGCAGTCCACTACAAGATAGTGACTAAAATTTGACGAAAAATATATGAAAAATTATTAAACTTAGAGTATAATAAATAAAAATCAATTACAAAATTCGAATATATCGTACAACATGAATTCAACACTAAGTGAAAAACAGTGAGCAAAAATTATTTTCACATTTTGTGTTCTAACGAAAACTATTTTCCACTTACTTTACTTTAGCTTTTTGTCTTCAACTCTTTCATTTATCAGAATTAAATTAAAGGTCCAAAGTTTTTTGCTTTCACAGTAAATTTCTGATCCCGTGAACTGCATTGAAAGCTAAAAAGCATTGTTAGTTCTCTCGAGAAAATTTAGAAAATTTTAAAAACTTTTCTGTTGTAATAGTAAAAATATTTGGTACTTTAAAAAATAATTTTTACACTTTCATCCATGATGATCTTAAACTTTATGTTTTATTAAATTAATAATTATTCTTGTATTATTCACCAGTTATACATATAATTTATTATATCTCTAGATTATTTATGAGTTCTTTGAAAAATTAAATAAAAATTGTCACATCGCGCTTTGCATTAATATTGACTTAGGCGAACCATTAAAACTAGTAAAATAATAATTTCTAATAATCAGATTTTAAAAAAGTTCAATTATTTTGGATTCTATTGCAATTGAGGCTATGTAGTGAAAAGCATGAGAATAAAGTGCCACCGTGAAAGTTTGCTCATAAAAAGAGAAATGTTGGTAAAAGGATTTCAACGTAGCCCACAAAAAATGTTAAATATACTGACTAAATTTTTTTCCTTTTAAGCAATTGCCCCTTTTGCAGTGGCTGTACAGTAATTATCACCCCATAATATTTAATTACCCATTTTACATATATTAATTTATTATTTCTTTCTTTGTAATGCGTAACATTTACAATTGTAAAGTACTTTCCAATTTCTATGCAAATCTTAATAGGTATAATTTCATCAAACTGAAATTTGATTCATACACTTGCATATGATTTTCATCGTGAAAATAAAGACACGATAAAAATGAGGGTGATTTAAAACAAGGTCACTATAATCTCACAGGTCCATCATATTTTTTCGTGAGAATTTCGATTTGTATGATGTACAGTTATCGAACCACCAGCGAGTGGTTTTCCATTGTCAGATAGAAAGCAACCAGGAAACGTAAAATAGCATATCGTTGATAGAATGGAGTCGGAGAGTACGAATCGACCCAATGTTTTCAAAGAACGTATATAAAGGAAGATTGAATGTGTAAAAAAATTATTTTAAATTCCCTTATTATTTGGAATTTATAAGGATTGAAAAATCATCAGAAAAATACTACTAATTCCGTTCGATTATTCTTTTTGTCAATAGGTCGAAATTTAATTCAAGAGAATTTACAGAAAATCAAAAATATTTACCGACGACAAACAAAGATGCATCTAATTCAGATCAGGGGAATAAAAAAAAATTTTAACTAAAGTTTTCGAGATTTTTCCAAGATTGAAAATCGAGAGATGTTGAAAATTTGTTAATACAATAAAAAGTAGTTTAATTGACAAAAAAAATGAGACAAAGTCTGTTTCATTCACCAAATGATAACAAAACATTCTAAATACTCCAAGTCGAGGGATTAACAATAACTCGAAAGCGCTTTCGACTTCCTGATGGCTTAAATTCTCATCGTCACCATACAGCGACGTGGTACAGGCTTTAGATGTCACAAAAAAATTTAAGTAATGTAACTTCTGACAAAATACTACGATACAACTAAGTGTGAAACAAATTAATTAAATATAGAAGATACCTTCTTGTAAGGCTAATCATAATCTATTGGTGATTAATTAAAGTAAAATTTATTTATTTATTCAAATATATAAGAACAAAAGTGTCCATTCATGTTTCGTTTCATTATTAATCGAGCTTTTCATGACATTAGATATATGGTTTAATTATGATGTAGAGAAAGCTCACTGTCAGTATATCTGGTGCCTTTGGAGCTGGACACGGAGGTCATTAACATTCATTATACTATAATATTGGACTTCACTCTCCTGAACTGCCATAACGTCAAATTAACGATTTTCATTACATCTTTGATGTTCAGAATAATTCTGTCGATTATTTTTCTTTTAATTTTTATATACATTAGCGAAAACGATAATTGTGTATGAACGTTGAAATTCAATCAGTTGAGAGACCGCATTCAAATTTCAACAAAAATTGGAAATTTAAGGACAGATCTCGTCTATATAAACCACGAAAATGCAGATTTCTGGGCTTTCGATGCACATCGAATCTGATTTTAAGACAATCATAGAGTTAACTAAATCTCATAAAGTGCAATTAAAGAATTCTAAAGATTTTATGATCTTTTATTAACTTTTTAGAGTGTTTGAATGGTTACTGACAAAGAGAGTGCCTCGTGAGAATAATCTGTTTTCGTTTAATTTGCGAATTTTTTTTCTTTCATTGACAGAGCTGTAATTTAATTTCTCTTTTGAATCTAATTAACGATGCTGCACATCGTTGAAACGCTAGGTACGAATTCTCGTATCGACGTAGTGAGTTCTCGCTTAATTTTTACAAAGGCTCACTTCTCTCTGATTAGCATTCATTGACTATCAACTGGACCTACGACAAGATCTTCGGATGCAGGTGTTATGAATTGGTGCACTTAAAGCCAAACTATTTCGTGGAATAGAAAAATAAAAAGGAACATAAAGACGAAAATAAAACCGAGGTACGTTAAATCTGATTAATTCCAAAAGTTCAGCTCCACAAATTTTCATGTAAAGAATATTTCTTTTGATTCACTGCTCCAATTCTAGATGGTCAGCAAAAAGATATCAATATTTAAAATAAATTTTGCCTATGTCCACGTTTCGTCCATATTTTTCTGTATTCGTATATTTCTTGATCTCAGTCAGTGAACATTCGTTAAAATCACTCACATCTTTTTCCACGGCACGTCGGGCAATAAATTTTATCTTTGGAATATTTTCTTCGGGTTCAATAACCTAGTGGAAAAATAATTAAATTTAAAAAAAAAAAGATCGTGTAATTTTTTTTCTTAATGTTAAATATAATAAACCGATTCTGTAGAGAATATAGAATTTAATCTAATTTAGAAAAATGTAATTAAATATTATAAAGTGAAACCTAATTAATAACTAAAGTTTTATTGAATTTCGATTTACATGCTCGGTCATAGTCGTACGTTGGCATTATACCAGTTTGGAACATATTCGAAGCCAATGGTTTTGTACTGGCGAAATATCGGCTTTTGTTATTGGCATTCAAGGCAGTTACAAAAAATTTAGTTTTTGTTTGATTTTTTATAGATTATTGTACGTTATATAAATTCTGTAAGTAAAATATAATTCTAAGTTTATAAATAAATTTTAATATGTATTATTCCGAAAGAATGTAAAATTTTTTACTTCGGCAGTTAAATGGCGGCAGCTGTTTCCCCCTTTTTATAGCACTGAAATTTCATCCCACTATCTTTGCTGCTTCATTTATCGAACAGCTCACTTGGAAAATGTACATTCAGTGCTATCTTCTGCATATTCATACACGGCAGGTGAAGAAGCTCGAGTACAAGGGAGAGAAAGGAAAAAGTAACGCTATCGAGTTAATGATCCTAAATAGTTGAGTGTTAGTGAAGCCTACTAAGAATCAAAGCCAACTAAAGTTTTCTGTTCAAACCACAGCTGAAGAAATATCCCATTTTCCTCGTTAAATAGAACTTACATTTACATTCATTACTTTCTACTTCTTTCTGTTCGTTTCTACTTTTAACAAACTTTTTTCGAAGGGTGGCTCTGATATGGAATTATAAATTCTAGTTCTATGGATAAAAATTTTTATTTCGATAGTCTTGCCACCAAAGTGATTACATTATATTAATTTTTATCACAAAATAAAATATACTAAGTGTACAGTTCGAACACCACAATGAGAATGAGAGAATAAATTAGAGACCTGTCACAAGGATCAAAAATAGAATTTGGTCTTTCTGATACTCTTGGATATTTGAGAATCCCATCCGAATGTATAAGTACATCTGCTGATGACTTCGGTAACAATGATATTGTGATGTTATTGGCGAAAGCCTTTGTCCTCTTTCCAAATAAGATTTCTCAAAATTTCTTATTCAAAACGAGGAAACAATTTTGAAGAAAGGTACGATTACATTTAACGTACCAAAGTATGATAGCCTCTTGGGTTAAAGAATGATTATTATATTTTTCGCATAACATTATCGTAAAATGGAATTTTATTTAAAATAAACTGAAATATACCGATACCTCACGTGTCAAGTTAGAGTTTTATTGAAGACATACATTATTGAAAAAGAAAGGTAGAGAGGAAGAAAGAGAGAAGCCTGATATCTACAACACGTACACTCCACAACTCAGTATTACTAATATTTCTGTATTCAATAATGCAAATAGCAAGTCTCCGAGGTGCACATTAATCAATATATGAAAATGAACATTTTGAAGTAGTTCCACACATCTACTGGCAATTTAATTGCACTTTAATTTCAATCCTGTTAAAGCAAACTTCTCACATATAAATCATTTTAGAATAAGCTTACTTTAATACGAAATTGGATCACGAACACGTTTCATTTTTATTTTCCTTTTTTTTTTTCATGGGCAACATTGAACTAAATTTTGCGTGCGAAAAAAACAGGTCGCGTTAACGCCTCGTAGTGTAATAAACCGATAGTATCGCGGTGTTCACGCTAATTTGGAAAAAAAATCGTGAACGATGTAAAAAAAAGTGCTATTTTGAGACATAAAATGAAACACCCAATCTACGTAAATCTGAAACCAAGGGATGGCGCTTCTCCGCTTGCATCGTTACAGGGAAAATTAGGTTTGGCTAAATTAATCCTTCCTCCCGTTCATTCTTATCACTGTAAAATGCTTTTCAATATGAGACATAAAAATTGTATTTGTTCCACAAGATGCATAAGTCCTGTTAGGTTCAGAAAAATGTCAATATGACTATTAAGGTTGGACTAAAGTACCTGATGTCATTTATCTTATACTAAAAGTTTAGAAAATTTTTAAAAGTATTTTTGCCCACTCTGTAATGTTTTGTTTTACATACAGAATTTTTTAACTTAATTATCTCACTTGTCACACTGAAATTCCATTTATTCACTGTCCCATTCATTCCAAAGGAGCAAAAAACTTTAATTTCTTTTCAAGTTATTATCATACAGTGTACGCTTACGTTGTTCAAACAAATTATTCTACTTCATAATTAAAAATTATTTTCGCCTTAATGAAATGGGGGAATCCTAAATTTACTAGTCTTTGTAAATCGAGTTTAAAGGGTGTGTTATGCTGATTCTGTTATAATTGCCCTATTGGGATATCACACATGTAGAGGAAAATCTCTATCAAACTGTAAATATCTGTAATGGAAGACTACAGATATTCACTTCATATTGACCCATTAACTTGGATTTTAACGATAATATGATTTTCATTGCTCCAATTTGCAAATCGCAGCTTAACGTTTGAATTTTTATTACATACAAGCAAATATCACATGAAACAAAATTTTTTTAACCATTATAAATAAAATGATTGCAATTTTAAATGTTTACTATCCCCCTAAACTAAATAAAAAAAAAGATTATCATCAATTTTTAATGAAAGGTTTTTGAGAAATTCGATGCTTTTAATATCAATTAATGAAAAAATTCTCAATATTCAATTAATGAAAAAATACCGATGTTATACAATATTTTTCAATTAAGAAAAAATGCAATCACAACGATTCATCAATACTATAAAATTAAGTTTTAAACAAATCGAATGAAGTTTATTGAAAAAATTGTTAAAAGAAACAGGAATTAATTAATTTAGAAAATAATAATTAAAAACAATTGTACTTATTAATATACTAAATAAAAATTTCATTTAAAGTGTTTGAAATTTTTTAATTTTATCCCATAGTCATGTTCTTTTCTCATGAAGATTATTATTAATTTTTTTTTGTCTCTCTTAATGAAAAGATGCATCTGATCTTAAAAGAGCTGCTTATTTCAAATGAATAATGAATTTTATTCAAAAGAAGAGAAAAAAAAGAAATAAAATATATCCTAAAAATCACTTTGCACGAAAATGATATTAATCACGAAATTCTCATTTCTCATTAAAATGCAACTCATTTTAATGCAAATCATGCAACAATGAATAATAATTGCTAGAAATAAATCCACCTGTTACTCTTGTGAATCAACTAATTTAATCATCTCTTTCTTTCTCTCGCTTTTATCAGCTTTTCTTTTACGTACATTACGTACTTCATCATTAATCAAAAGTGAAAAAAAATTCCTTTCTTCATTAAAAAAACTTTCCTTTTAATGTAATCATTGATTTAATTTAAATTTATAAGTCCTTGATCCTTAAACTATTTTTAGCATATTTCTAAAGTATTTAACAACAATCTTGGTCAAACTGAGCTTGAGACTTTAATGCTCTTATAGTCCGTTAAGCCTTTTTGTAAAATGAATATAGAAAGGGAAGTTAAAAACTTTTTTTTCTTATCGTCTACTCTTCATCATCTTCTACCTATTTTAAGGGATCTTTAAAATCAAATCTCTCGCATTATAATTCAACTAAATTTATATAAAAAATGAAAAGCACCTAGTGCTTTTCATTTTTTGGATAAAAGTTGGAATTTTTTTATGAATATCTTGGATGAAACTTGGAGCACCTAGTGCTCCAAGTAACTCGCAATTGCAAAAAGAAGGAATTATTTCCATAAATAAAAAACTATCATAGAAAATTAATTATTGTAAATAACAGTTTCTAAATTTTCACACATTAATTAAAATTTTAAACAAATACTTCTTTCTATTATGATTTTAGAAAAATATAAACTTTATTCCCGAGCAAACTATTGGAAAATGTAAATAACAAGTGAAAAAGATGTTTCATGTCGAAAGACGACTGAAGTTTCATTGTTCAAAATCTTCTTTACGGATTCAGACAGTTTTCAAAGTTTATGTATAGTGAAACAAAAGAATCATATACATATTTATGGGGGGAAAAATTGTTCCTTTAAGATAACATTGATTTTTTTGATCGACAAAAAATAATTGCTTGAGTTTAAAAAACTTTTCCTGCAAGCTCTAAAGGAAAAACGAAACAAATTTTTAAATATATTTTCACACTTTCAGAATTTTAAATTGAAAACATGTCAAGAAAAATTTATGTCAGAGTTATCATAATTTTTCCATTTTATGGCGCGTTTAAGTAAAATTCGGTATTAAAAATTCTAATTTTTCCAGTAAATACATGTTTATTTCAACAAGATGGAAGAAAAATTATTATTACTGCTGTTTTAATTTTTTGTTGCATTTTAATATTTTATTACCCGCCAACATTTTGTATGAACAAATAAATATTTTTTATTTGTTCGGCTATTCTATTTCAACTTTCCATTTATGACCTGAAGAGGATGCAAGAAGGCATCAAAACGTTGTCAACTTTCAAATTATAAATGAACAAATCCTTATAAAGGCCTTGTATAATTTATATCAACTAAATATATTTATATTATTTTTGTTGATACTCAACTTTATTTTTTTATTTAACAAGTGAAAATACAAACTTGGAGATAATCAGTCCTTCCTGGACTTCGCTGAGTCTTTTGGAAAGACAATACCCAAATAGCACAACATCTGAGCCTTGTGGCAATATTGCCAAGCAATGTTGACGCAGCATTTCCAGGCAATATTGATGCAATATTACGAGGAAATATTGAGGTAACATTGCCTCGTCATATTAAAAAATATTATAATATAATAATTATTATAATAATATATATTAGATTTATATATTATATTGTTATAATATTATAATAATTACTATATTGTATCAATATTGCAAGGCAATGTTGCGTCAACATTGCTTGGCAATATTGCCACAAGGCGGACATAATAAATGTTGAGGCAATATTGCCTTAACATTGCCAGGCAATATTGGCAATATTGTCATGCAATATTGGCAATATTGTCATGCAATATTGGCAATATTGTCATGCAATATTGCCATGCAATATTGACACAATATTGAGTTCAAATGTTGTGCTATTTGGGTAGATAATGTCTGCTATCATTTTGAATAGCAAGGGTAAAAAAATTACTTTTAAATTAGAATTTTTTAATGTCATGTTTGATAATAATAATAATGAGTTTTTATTTCAACTCACCAATTGGTTCCGATGTAATCTTTCCAAGAAAGGTTGTGAGCATTAAAAGAAACACGAAACCGGATTTGTTAACACTAAAAACACGTAGCACGTTTATCATTTTTAAGTTCTGAAATGCAACCGGAGGGTTGCGCGTGTCGCGTGAGACTGAACTTTCAGTACCATGCAACTTGGGGGTATATGCGAAACCCCCACTAGTTTGGATCGAGAAATATTTTCCCAGTGAAGTGTATGCGCGCTACCCTGTCCCAGTCTGGTCATATCATCCCCTGGTCATCGTCAATTCAACATCCACTGCACGAGTAGCGGCAAACTTGTTGTATGTTAACTGTTTCTTCAAAAAGCTTCTAGGCTTCTTGCTTGAGTGCTCTTTTTTTTGCAAAATTCCCATATTTGACAAATAAAAATATAAATATAAAGTTTCGAAAACACTTCCTGAAAGCTTTTTACGGTTTCATTTTTATCAAAACGTTTTCTTTATTGAACAGGTTTATCGATAAACACTTTTTGATCCATTAATATAGATATCAAAAAAAATATCATTTTTTGTAACTTCGACATATTTGTTTTTTTAGAAGATACTTTTTGTATACGCTTTAACAAATTTACCTTTTAGAAATTTATTTGATATCGTATTGTAACGATTATTCTGTTATCAAACAAAAGGATTATCATAAATAGAGTGGACCAAAAGATAATAGGAATTGTTGAGAACGTTGAGAGTGATGTCATTGAATTCTCTCATTCTCATTGTGGTGTTCAAACAGTACAGTTAATATATTTTATTTTGTAATAAAAATTAATATTGGAAGACTATTAAAGAGTTAGCTTGCATCTAAAAAGAAGCGGACAGACTCGAGAGATTGGGGCGCATAAAGATTGGCTTTATGTGCTGCCGAATCAGGAGGAGAGTAATGGTCGTACGGTGTCATCGATGCCTAGGATACGGCCACATAGGAAGAGGTTGTAAGGCAATAGACAGATCTCCTGCGTGCTTTAAGTGCGGAGAAGCCGATCATATGTATGCGTCTTGCAAAAGAAGCCCAACCTGCTTTTTATGCAAAGAAAAGTGCGGCGGCATAGTTGACGTCAACCATGTCGCAGGCAGTGGTGGATGCGGAGTCTTTAGGTCGGCCCTTGAGGAGACCAAAAAGACTCTCGCAACGACCAAAAATAAATAGTGCGGAAGAAAAACGGCACGGAAAGTTAGCGTGAGCGACATGTTAGGACCTTCACCTACGAAGTTTAAAGCCGAAAGGTGGTTCCTCTAGGTAAAGAAAAGTCCAGATTAAAGACGGGAGTAGTTTTTAGTGGCTGGACCAGAACAAAAGCGGTCAGCCCCACAGAACCTGCAATTATTACTTCAGGTATCTGATTGCAGATTTTCCACTTCCGACGACAAAAAGAAACATTCTTAATATATGCAGAATTTTAAAGTGTAATTTCATTTACCCAAATTTGAAATTGTAATGCAATAATTGAACCTCCCAATTCTATAACTCGATTTGCGCTCGGACGCACGCGCTAATACCAGTCGGGTAGCAGTGAGTGGCCCTGGGCCACTCACTGCTACCCGACTGGTATTAGCGCGTGCGTCCGAGCGCAAATCGAGTTATAGAATTGGGAGGTTCAATTGACCGGAAATGAAGAATGGATAAACAGAAATGAACAGTAAAATAGATTAATGTATTTTAAACGCGTGCATATTGTATGAAATAATTGACAGATAATGCTATATTGATATAATTCTGTCGATATCTGCCTTAATTCAGAGTTCGCTATCTGTAGTCATCAATTATATTTATAAAATATTTCGTGTATAATTATCAATTGAATATTTCACAACATAGTAAATGACTTTTTTTTAATGGTGTGGGGTTCTGATATCCCATGGGAGATGTCTTCTAGATGTATGAGGGTCAGTACCAAAATGAACCAAAAAAAGAATCGAATCCACTAATTCAAGGTCATTACTCTATGTGAGCAGGTCGGAGACGGGAAATTTCATCGACAGTTTTTAGAAGTGATGCTCAAGGGCGCACAACTTCTTGCAGTATCACTGATCATCGTGGAAAGGTTAAACGTTATCCAATTAGACAGAAGAGGAAGTACAGCAAGTCTTTAGAATCTCAGAGGTTCCCAAACGGAAGCTACTCCAACAAAAAGGCTTTTCAGCAGAGATTACAAAGCAGTTAGTGAATTGAAAAGTCACACTTGAGATTCGCGACTTGGATTGCCTTACCCAGGAAGAAGAAGTCCAACAAATGTTGCCAGATGTACTCATGGAAGCAGGAAGGTGACGGTTGTAGGACTCAACGGGTGATTGTAGTCACCAACCCAGAAAAAACAAATTGTCGAGAGGAATTGGCAAAAAAATTTATTCATTACGATGACCAATTAGAAAAGAAAATATGGTCACTAGGATGTCATCAATACCTAAATTATGATCACCTACAGACCAAGACCTTAGTTCTTTTTCATTTACAAAAAATTATTTTTCACTTCTGTCAGTAAAATTGTATATATTTAAATATTGCGCAATGTCTAAATTAAAAAATTAATCATAGAAAACATTTCTGAATAAGTTTTCCATTGTTATGTTAATTAATATATGAACGTCAAAGAATGTCTTGAAAAAATTTTTATATGAAAGGAATAAAAGTTTTTTAATAATTTTCTTTGATCAAAACCAACAACGTATGCATGACAAAATTTTCTCTATAAAGCATTCTAAAGTTGTTTTCTATATCCAAACACCATACATTTTTCACGAAGGTATAAAAGTTTAAAAGCACTGAAATACTTTTACGTGTGGAATAAATGTGAAAGAATTTTGTGATTTCAGTATATTCGCACTTTATTTGACTTTATCCATTCTTTTATTTTTCTGTAGGTCATTATCCAGCTAGGTTGACAATTTTCTCGATAATTCCCATGTCCGCAGTAAATTCGATCATGGCATCCGCAAGAATGGCAAATCACACCCCAGGGCTTTTCCGTAACAGGTCAAAAGGGAAAGTTTTCCTTATTCTTCATAATTTTTCATTGCTACTAATGGTAAAATAAAATTGTACTTCTAACTCTGTATTATTCAGAAATAAAAAGATAGAAATGAATTTGATTTAATTAAATTTAGCTTTTTTGATAATTATTTAAAAATAGTGTGAAACAAAGTTTTCGATAGAGACTTAATTAGAATCACCATTTACTAATTTAAAATCTTTAACGAGAGATGACTTTTTTAGAAGTTAACCGATATCGAACTTCCACCAGACAGCATATACATAACTTGCTAAGTAGGTTAATTTGAATGTTTAAATTCTGGAGTCGTGCAACTCAATTTGCAAAGAGTCTTTTGTGTCTGGTTAAATCCTTTCGATCTACACCTTTCAACCCTCAAGCACACAAACTCTGCCTATCTGGCAAGTTTCAAATCTTTTTCCATTGTGCTATAGTGTTATTTTGATTTTATAGAGGATTTTACACTAAATACATTCTTAATAACCTGTCTACTCACATGTTTTCTTTGTCATCTTATTTAAGATAACTGAATTTTGTTTAGCTTTCTTGCAAATTTAAACATAGTATTAACTACAAATCACCTTTTACTTTATGTTAAAGGTAGAGACAACAATTTAAAAAAAATGATGTTTAATATTAACTTTCTCAAGTATAATTAAATTACTCTAACTAACCTATTTTATAATTTAATTTAAACGTCTGCCTTTTTTTGTTTCCCTTAAAATATGAATTATTTCTTTTAATTTAAAAAATGAATGATTCTCCTAAGGTGATAGAATTATTTAGAAGGTTACGAGAATGAATCTTTTTACTTTAATTTTAAATTTGGATAAATTTAATTATTTAAAACCTCGTTATCTACAATTTCACGAAACAAATATTAAGTTTTGGCGACAGGTTTACTGATCAGAGAAAGTAATTACATTATATTAATTTTTATAACAAAATAAAATATATTAACTGTACAGTTTGAACACCACAATGAGAATGAGAGAATTAAATGGCCAAGCTATCACGAGGACCTATCAGCGACCTATGTGCTTAAGATACATAACCATTTATACAAAATAATTCGCAAATGAGAAAATGATTCCCCTTTATGGTCGGAACAAATCCCTTCGTTACGGAAAACATCCTAATTATGACTTGTATTCAGAAACGAAAATACTCTGCAATTATAAAGGTTACTTCCTGAAAGGCACGATATTTTCTTAACTATGATAAAAATTAATCGCATCTATATTAAACAACAATTATTAAAATTCTTTATTTTAAAACGTTTATTACTACTTACACTAGGAAATTATTGTCAAACTTTAAGATGAATTCTTTTTATTTTATATGAAGCTACAGATGTTCGTTGTAATTAATTGAATACTTTGAACAGAGAAATTGTTAATGCAATTTATGCTGCTGTTCGAGATGACTAAAAAATTTCATGTATCACATTCTCCATCATGCAATTTGTAATAACCTAAAGGAAAGAAAGTTTTAGAAGACTTCATAAAATCGACAGTGTAATGAACACTATTTGAAATGGTTAAAAAGTTGGTGCTAATTTTATTTATTACAGCAACTCACTTGTTCTATATATAGCATAAACCTGAATATCCACATTATTCTCGTTTAGAGTTTGAAGCCCAAAACGAGTACATCTATTAAAGCAACGCATGTGGCATATACTTGGGAATGATCGATCATCAGAATCACGATCTCGAGCACAAATTATTTTATTTCCATCACCGTCAAGATCTTCCTCTGACCCGTTACCATTTTCAAGACCAATTACTTTGTTTGCATCGCATTGCTTACAGTCGCAGTCTTCTGTGACTATTGGTGTCACAAGTGCTAAAAATATAACGGATAATAACAATAACTTTTGACAATTATAGGTGTCTTTAAGGTATAAATTCTTTATGAAATATATATTAATGAATATAGTAGACTGACGAATATAGACATTTTATATTTGTATGATCATTAATAATTATTTGAATTATAAAACTGGGAGTACAAAAAGGAAAAAACAGAAAAAAGTATATTAAATTTTAAACATCGTGTTAAAAGCATATATTTCGAAATTGAGGTAAAGTTAGATTAGAGCAATGTTTATAATACATATTTTACTTGAACAATTTACAAAATTAAGTTTAAAGTAGGTCAAAATTTATTATTGACATTGCTTACCAAAAATGCAAAGAAGATACAGTGCATGCATTATGATAACGTTTCGATGATGAGAAAACACACTGTCACAGATTTAACTACTTGCTTTAATCTCACTTATTGTAATTAGAAACTTCTTTCCCTAGTTGATTGTATTTATCCCAGACTCTCAGTGCCGTACAGCAATATTGCGACTTAATTTTGTGTATAAATGCCAGGTCGCAGGATTTATAAATAATTTTTTTTACTCCTGAACTAATAAACACATTTACATATAAATTGTTAATAATAAAAATTGTAATCACAATTTTAAGAATATATAATTAACATAAAAATGAACATTAGTGTTGAATAATGTTTCATTAATTTAATTGTAAATTGTAAAATACAGAGAAAAGAAGCTTTGAATTATTCAACATTCGAACTAATGCGAAAATAATAGGCATTGTATCCTAATTAATCCGAGGTTATTATTAGGTACATGCTTTTCGGTTGGATGGCATTTACGTAATTTTATTTCACTTCGAAATTGAATTTGAATTGAATGAGACATAAAATTTATTTTCCCTATGACGACAAATTTCTTTGTTATTATATCATTCGATTAGTAACTAAATTCATATTTAATTGGGTTAATTAATTTTAAAGTTTGTTTACATTAATAAACGTTAAGCTTCCTTAAACTCCTGTTAGTGGCAAAATCAGAATTATTATACTATTATGTAGAACCACCTTTCTCCAGACTAAATTATACAGTATATTAACCTCGGTACAACCTCGAGCAATTGCCCCGCTGATGGATGTCGGATGCCTAGAATAATGTACATTCCAGGCATATCTTGTCGTGGTGGCGGAGCTTTTCACTAAAGGACTTCCAAAACAGCAAGAAAAAATGGATTCTACAAATTCAAAGAAAGTCCTCCATGTGAGCAGGCCGGAAACGGGAAATCTCTTCTTCAGTCTTCAGACTGATTCAGAAGAGGCGGACAGAAGCAAAAAGTTGGATCATCTTGCAGTTCCACAAGACGTCTTGGCAATGATAGATTTAAGTAAAAGAGGAAGTACAACAAGAATCATGAGTTTTAGCAGTTGCAAATCAGCTTTTAGCGACGCTTCTACGAAAGACTTTGCTAGCGACCCCAAAAACCCCCGAGTAGCGAGTTTTAGACAAGTTCATTTAGTTATTTTGGTTTCATTTACTTTTGAATGTTTCAACTTTTCAGTATCTCAGACTATGTTTTTTTAAACTTTAATCTTAATTAACAAAAAATCTGTCCATTTTTTGGGTTTTTGTCATTAACATTTTTTGTTCAGAAGGTCAAAAACTACAAAATTGCAAAGTTTCAAGAAATTCAACCGGACCCTAATTTCCCATGTGTGTTGTGCGGGGTTCTTTGTAGCAAAGTCACAAACTGTGATAAAATGCATACACCTGTGAATAATATTATCAATCTGTGCTTGTTACACATCCAAGTATTCATATTTTATTTTCAAAAATACCGTTTGAAACATTCTGTTACTTGCTATTCAAATTTTTTAGCTTGAAATTACTGACATGACCTATTTTTTATAATTCACCAAATGAACTTGGATAATTTCTCTTTAAAATCCGGATATTGCTTCGAACTGGCAATCGTAAATTCGATTCGCTATTTTTTGCTTCGTACTTCTTTTTTTCTTTCTCTCATTCTCGATTGCAAGCTCTTAACATTCGAGAAAATTTATGATGACAATTTGTAAGACTCTAAAGATATATTTTACACAAGAAAGCAAAAAGTGACTCTAAAATAAGGTAATTTCAATCACACCAATTAAGCCGATGAAAAGAATGCATTTTGCTTTTCAATTTCTCTTCATATTTTGTTGTGTACGCAATTCCATTCGTCTGCAATTCCGCACACTACCCAAACAGTTCCGCCCTAATACATCCCAGTGCATCGTAGCTTAAAGCTTTCAATCAAAACCAATATGTTGTCCTACTGACTGTGACCATTGTATCGACAAAACACTACTGATTTTCGAGTTGCGAGGTACGTAATCAACTTTTCATATTACGGGGGAAAAAATGGAAAAATTGTTTCCTCTCTAGGTTCATGTCTATAGTTTACAATCGATACGACTGATGTATGGGAAAATAAATTTATCATTTATGTGATTGAAGGACAGTAATCTAATCTTGATGTACGAGTGTATATGTAAATAATGTATGTTCTTTAACAGTACTCGTACGCGAAAGAACATTTCATCATTCATGGGTGCATTATCGGACTTATGCTGGACATTGTAGGCAGCATTATGCTTCCACGTAACCCTTCGGCAGTGTATACAAATTGACTAGTGCAATAGCTCAATAGGGTTAACAACCCTACTCTATTTCTCTTCTGTGACCTTTGTCTCGAATGCGTATAAAGAATGAAAATTTAACGAAGTGTACATGAAGGAGTATGTCAATGGTTCTATCTTCAATAGAGACAATCTTCCAAATCGAATTTTCATTTAAGAACAACACTGTCATTTGAAACATTCTTTATTCTTCTGAATACAATTCGAAATTTTTTGGATTATATTAAACTACATGAATATATTTCAATACAAATAACCCCCTGCGAATTATGACCAGCTAAAAATCCAATTTTTGAAATTTTTGAAAGGTCCTAGTTTAAGGGGCACACCTAGTGTAACAAAAAAGACCAAAATTTTGGTCGTTTTTGGCCTGCTATTACTATTACACTATTACACCTCCGCTAAACGATTAATAAACAGCATTGTGATCTATTGTCTTCCAAGTAAATTAGTACAATATTTGTTATACTATTTACAGAATAATCCAATTAGTCCTTTTAAAAACGTTTCTCAAGAGCAGATCGAGTACAAAAAGTTTTAGTATTTGTTGAGTCTCTTTTTGTAATTATAAAACCGCGATGAATGAGTAACTCTTATGATCCATATATCGGAAAACCAGATATTAATGGCTCACAATATCCATGCCTAGGTATTACGTTTGCATGCTGATGAGTAACGTCCATTATTGGAGTATTAGTTGGGATAATGTATACCCAAGGACGCGAACTAATCCTGGTTTGATAAGTACAATCCAGCTTATCGTAAACTGCCCAGCTGGTATTTACGAAGTATTTTCTTCATCTAAATCTCACACTGTTATATGAATAAAACTTCCAGTGAAAATACTCAATGATTTTTTAAATTCTAAAAGCAGATTTATTTTATAACTATCTGTAACTAATTCACGTTATTGAACTATGTGATGACAAGTAATCTTTAAATATATTATCTAAAATTTAATTGTGGAAAGGTAGAACCACAGAAGTTTGATCTCAAGCTTAGAAACTTACCGTTGGGTAATTCATCAGTTTCTAAGGTGACCTAGATGACCTTTATCCTCCCCTTTCAATCTTGAATAGTTCTAAACCATCTTAGTGACCCATGAAGTTCTCGACCTTTACTCGTTTGACCAGAAATTCGACTACATCTGCTTAAAGCTCGTCGAAATCTCCGGATTTGCAAATTAAAGGTATTTCTGGTTCACGTCACGTTCCGGATCATTCTAAAAGAAAAAAAATTCTACCTGAAGTCGTAGCAAAAAAATAAATTCTAGGGGTTTTACTGAAAAACTACACCATCATTAAGGGACAATCGTTGTATCAATCGATTTAAAAAGTCTCTAATTATGTGTTTGTTTGACCCACTTGCTACAATTAAAATAATGGGCCTAACTCTCACCTTAGTCTCTTCTCTACTGGTTTTTGTTTCCTCCTTCCTTATTCTTAGAGGTCTATCATCTTCGGCGATTTACTTTAAATCTAGAGTTATTTTCTCGAAAGCTGCGATTGAACCTCAATCACCCACAATTATCCGATAAGAAAACAATTACCTTACATTCGTGAACTTAGACAGCAAAAGACTATCTAAATCGTAATAATAGGAAAAGCTAAAGCTTTCTTTCATTCCAGGTCCATTCTAAAGCATTGTAGTCGACCAGCACCGGGCAATCTAATTTTTTGCTTTTTCAAACTACCTCAATTTATATTCTCCGATAAATTGCGCCGCTTTGTGGAAATCATTATTACCATTCAGTAATACTAGAAAGTTTTTGTCTTCAATAGTAAAAACTGAAATGTAAATTAGTAATTAAAAATCAAATTAATATTTAAAAATAAAAAGCTTTTGCTGTTTTCATCACTAGTGGAATTAATGTTGTAATTGAAAAAAAAATTGGAATTAAATATCCCCGAAGTAAAAATAATTAACTCTTTCAGAAATATATAGTTGATAGAAACAGGTTGCGGTGGTATGCCTAATACACTTGATTCAACATAGCAAATTAAAGTTCGACACGCAAGCCTTGCTTGAAGTATCACGCGACGTCCTTTTTGAACCATGCTTTTTACCAACGTCTTCACCCCTTCAGCTTTCTTGAACAGAAATGTGGGTACTAGCATAATTTTGACCTTAAATCAACAGACTAATTTAACACAAACATGTTTCCCAATCTTCTTTGGATTATCCTTAATCGTCACGCTTTTAAGATTATTTGAAAACATCGCACAAACACGAGGTTATTCAGGTCATTAGGTCTGAATTATATTTTAGAACTCGCTGACGTTCTTGACAGAATTGTGCTTGCACTCTACTTACAATAAATTAAACTTTACAGAATACAAGAAAAGTAAAATATAATTTATTGACTCAACTCCGCGGAGGGATTTATAATTCGTAAAACCTCTTGAATAGTAGTAGAGTGGGGTAATAATGCACATGCGAGAAAAATAATAGTGGGGATTGCAGGGTATATATTGGGGATCTTTGGTGTGTTCGGTCATTCTTCCTTTAGTCAGCGGGTGAAGAGGTCAGAGCTGCAGCAGTTGTATGTATATCCAATGATGAGCATGCGTGGAAAATAGGAGTGGGGATTTCAGGGTATATATTCAGGATCTTTAGTGAGTTTAGTCATTCTTTTTTATCTTCGCAGGTGTAACATTTCCAGTAGCATCAGTCTGTGGCTCTAATGCGCTTGCGTGAAAGGTAGGAGTGGGGATTTCAGGGTATATATTCAGGATCTTTAGTGAGTTTAGTCATTCTTTTTTCTCTTCGCAGGTTAAAATATCATCAATTACTCATCTAACCAAAAAATTGAAGATAAGTTACTTTCTAACGTAACACATTTATTATTTATTGTATTCAGCAATTACTATAAACAGTTTTTGCACATCACTAATAAATAACTACATCACAATATACATATCTATTTATTTATTAATTTATTTATACAGAGAATTTGAGCGAGCAATTTTCGCCATGTCAATGCTATATACTTTGCGTGCATTTTACTTATAGTGCAAACGACATTCACATAATACCTATTATCTTTGGAGCAATATTGTCAAGAAGTCCTGACTCTTAATCATCGCATTAATTGCACTTTTGTTTCACACGAGCACCTTATTTTGCACTTTATCAAAAAAAAAATGTAATCACACAACTAGACTGTGTTGAACGTAAAACCACCATATGAATATTATTGGTCAAAATAAAATACACATACCATAAAAAATTATTAAAATAATTAGTTCCTAACGCGATTGGCTCGAATTCCATTTTGTCAATTACATATTGTACAATATATAATTAATCTCAGTGTAATTTATAAAACCTTGTAGACTGATAAATTAGGTGAAAGGAAAGCTAATCTTACTCTTGGGTACAATACACGATAGGTTTCACACTGTAAAAATTAATTGAAAAAGGAAATTAAAATTTTCTATTAAAAAGAATAATATTGATATACTATTTCGTATACTTAATATGTAAAAATTTTCCCTTCTTACATTTCTTATACATATATTAGTGTATATGATATTTTTAATCTGGGGTTCTATCAATCCTGTTATGGACTAATGTTTTTTTGAAATTCTACCTGACGGTGAAAAATATTTATATTTTTAAAAATATTCTTTTATATTGCGCTAGAATAATATTTCTACGGATTCATTAATACATTTTGTATTAATATCTAAAAATATGTGATTAATTTGCACTAATGAAAAATTTAACAGCTTTTCTTTTATTCTATATATAATAAATATAGAATAATAAAACTGTTTTAAAATTTTTATGATTTCTGCTTTAAAAATATGATAGAATACACTAAAATAAAAATTTGTGAATATGTAGTTATATTGTTAGTTCCTTAGTGATTCGAATACCATTTTCCTTTTTTGGAAAAATTAAATTTTTAAAAATGAATTTGACAACTGTGTCAATATGGTTCATAAAAAGGCTTTAGAATAAAATTTAGAGGATCCAATTTTTATGAAGATTATTAATTAGTGTAATTTCTCTTGTAAATTCGAACCCTTTCTTTTCTCAGCAACTTCAATTGGAATTCATAGTAATTGCGCGACAGTGCTTCGCGCTCACATCTCTCACCATTAAATGCCTGGAATTCGGAGTTTGTTAACCACATGACTTGATGCGAAGTCGCATTCCGGCATTCAAGTATACAGATCGATTGATCTGCGTTAACTCCAGGTTGCTTTTGGAGGGAGCTTACGGTCATTAGTTGAGTCTATTATATCCCGCGCTCCCATCATTTTGCTCACGCCTGTTTTTGATGATGTACCGCTGGAGCCGGTGATTCCGTACGGAAACAGGAAAGTAGAAATCCAGTGTACAATGCAAATAATATAGCAACAGCTATCAGCGCGTACATGTAAATATTTAATTCAGGTTGACGAAATCTATTCTTTCGTAGCCAATCCAGTACATCCTGCTCGTTATGAATGTCGCCTTTAATGTCGAAAAAGATTTATTAAAATTTCAAAAATAAACACAAAATTAATTAATACTACAGAAATTATTTAAAAATATGTTTTCATTGCTTTTAAAAGCAAAAATTATTATTCACATTGTAATTCAATATTTTATTGCGTATAAGAATTATTTCAAAAAACCAGAACAAAGCTTTATGGTCCAGTAACACATTGTACACGTATAATAAAAACAAAAAAGAATATGTTCCTTTTTAATTACGAACTAAAATTTAAAAAAAAATGTAAAAAAATATTTTTGAGAATTATGTATTTCTAATCAATGTTTTGTAAAATAATTGAATTTTTTTAAAAAAACGGTTTTTCAACATGTACTGAATGTAAAATAAATTGTTAGATCAGGTTTCGTGAAATAATAAAAATATTACATTGTTACAGGATATGCTATTGATATGCTTGCATTATTACATTGTTATCCAATTAATAAAAAAAGCATGCAAAAACGATTTGTTTATATATAAGAAAAGAATAATTAATAATCCAGCAATGTCTGGATGGTGCGCGGAGCCCGATATTTATACCCACGCGAACTGGTCTCGGGTGGGGTAGTGGGGCCTTTCTTTAGGGTCCGTGCTTTGGATATAGTCTTCGAACTGAGTCTTTTGAGTTCAGAACATTCTTATCTATGCAATTGTCAGTATTTACCCTAATAATTATATTGGTTTTTTTTTTGAATTTAAAAGTGTCTTGCGGTTGGATAC
Source organism: Leptopilina clavipes (assembly GCA_001855655.1). Lineage (NCBI taxonomy): Eukaryota > Metazoa > Arthropoda > Insecta > Hymenoptera > Figitidae > Leptopilina > Leptopilina clavipes. Next base: position 75,639 of record JUFY01029534.1, on the reverse strand, counting down.
TGGGCTAAGACTTAATAACTACCGTACATCATGAAAAAAAATGTAAAAGAATAATTTTAATTTTTCTTTTAACGGCAGAAAAATATTGTCAATTAAAAGTTTTTAAATTTAATGCATTTTGTTATGAGAGTAATAAAGTAAATATTTAGAGACCTCATAATTTGAATCATTAATCCTAAATCATAAATAAATCCAATAAAGTTATTATTTTACAGTTAAAATATATTAAACGAATATTCAATATCAATACCTCGATAAATACTTGGAAAACGTTTGCGGAAATACACAATGGCCGGAAGTTTTGTCACTCCCCATTTTCTGGCATATCGAGGATCTGCCATTTTTACAAATGTGATGTCTAAGTTTTCCGTTTCTTCGTCAATTTCTTCAAGTTTCTCATTCACTGCCGCACTTTCTTTACTGTCGTGATCATCTGCAGAAAAAAGAAAAATTATATTCTGTATTTAATTGTCTCATGATGGGGAGAGCGAATGTATGTCATCTAATTAAAAATGATAAATGAAAACTCACAAAAAAAGACGGCAAGAAATTCATTTTCGTCCAAGAGTTTATCCAACATTTTCTTATTAACTTCGTCAATTTCATTTTTAAGAACGAAAACATCTTGTGATGTGAGCCATGACAATATTTTGTCTTCCTGAGTGAGGTCGCCATCGTAAATAAGCGGCTCTTTCTTACGGAAGTAAACCAGTGACGGAAGATTGAGAATACCATATTTTTCAGCTGCATCAGACTCAGAGACTTTGACAAAGTCAATTCCGAATAAATCAGCGTCGCCATCGATTTTCTCTAAAGCTTCTATTATTTCGTTGCATTCGGGACAACCTTCCTCAACTGAATATTAAATTATTAACATAAATGTTCAGTTATAATGAGCATCCATTTATCAACATTAATGATGAAAATGGAAACCATCCATCATTACGATATAATAATACTTTTCAATCAAAATTGAAAAATGACTTTTATCGAAATATTAATTAAAAATATATTAGGGCCAACTTATTTTCTCCTAGAGTACTTACAAAAGAAGACAGCAAGAAATGGTGATTCGTCTAGTAATCTTTCCAGCATTCGTGCATTAACGGCTTCGATTTCGTCCTTCAGTTCACGAACATCATCATCGCAGAGCCATTCAAGAACCGATAATTCATTTTGTAGATCTCCTGATAAATAATTATGATTTTGAAATTGAATTCAGATCAAATGTGAGAATTCACTTGTTAACTTTACCTTCAAACAAAAGAGGATTTCCATTCCTAAAGTATACGAGAGCAGGAAATGTTTTAATAGAATATCTCTTAGCAAGTTGTGGATCCTGAATTCGGACAACATGAATACCGAACAAATCGCATTCATCGTCGATTTGTTCCAATCCTTCTAAAATCTCATCACATATGTGACAATTTTGCTTATCTGGAAAAAATTGCAAGTGAATGAAAATAATAATCTTGAACAAAAAATATTAATCTCTTACAGAAATACACTGCAAGATATTGTGTGTCCTCAACGGATGTCTCAAGCATTACTCTAGTTATCAATTCTATCCGATCTTCCGTTTTTTGAGTGATCAACCATTGGAGTACTTCCTCTTCTTCGGCTAGACTGCCTATTAAGCAAATTTAAAAAAATAATAATCCTTTCCAATTTGCTAAATAATTTTTCATTGTTAATGAACATACCTTCGAAAACATTCGGAATTTGATTCTTGAAGTAAACTAATACCGGAAATTCAGTGGCTCCATAATCTTCCGCTATTTTGAAATCCTGTGACAAGTGATTATTCAATTACTTTGATAAATTGGAAAAGAAATTTATTTAATTCAGTACGTACTTGTGTTTTAACGAAATGAACACCATGTCGATCGCAATCATCATCAATATTCTCCAATTCCTCCAAAATCCCCGCACATTGTTCACAATCGTCGCTATCTGTGGAAAGAGAAACTTCCATTCTGAAAATCTCATTTATAACAAACTCCCCAAACAACAAAATGATGGGTGAGAATATTATTACCAGTAAATAATACTGTTTTTCATAAAATAACAATTAAAGAAAGTAAAAATAGTTCTTAAAACAATTTAGGAACTATTATAGACTAATTGAATAGACTATGTTTAGATATATTCTACTACAGAAATTTACAAATTTTCTCAACATCTATCATGGAAGGAAATTCATAAATAATGAATTAAAATTAATGCAGCTTGCAAGCGGACTAAAGCTTTGCTTTTGCTTTATAAAGTAATACAAACACAAACATTCAAGAGCAACTTTTGAAAAATTAAATGAAAAAAGGCGACAAATAAACAGATTTGAAAAGAAGAAAAATGTTAGGACAATTTGAAAGCTATTGGAATTTTAAAAACACAAAATTAATTACACAAAAAATTAATTATAAACAAATGACTAAAAATGAACAATGTTAATAAAATAATAATCCTAAATTTCGTTAGGATAATTTGCGCGATAATTTCTATACAATCGGAATTTTAATTATTTGGATTTTCAATTCAAAATGAACATTTCTGGACACTAGTGAATTAAAGGAGAAATTTATTCAAGGGCTCAAAATGCAAAAACCGACAGGGTAAAAAATTGAAAAATTTTCTTGCAGGATATCTCACGGTTTCATATTCTACGCTACCAAAGGAAATGTGAGGAGTTTTCCTTTTTCAAATTTTCGACTTTTCAGAGTAAACTAAACTTGATTAAACAATTATCTTTAATTGGAAAACTTCTCTCCTCAATTATACAAAACTTAATAGGTGGGGGGGAGGGGATTAACCAGATTCGGTTCTCGTTATATACCATTGACATCTTCGCTTGTTTCAGCCTCAGTAATAGACTTCTGTTCCTGCTTGTGGCGCCTCTGCTTGCGGAAAACTTTTGATTGGCACATGTCGCAAAGTGTTCTGTTCCCTATGACATTAGTACATACGAATTTGTACAACTCAGTACAATAAGAAGACAGATAAAAAAAAGAAAACAAAAGAATCGAAAAAAAAGCTGCTCTATTCAATTCAGCTTTTATTGTTGACTAGAAAAATCAACGTATCGATTCATTCTATCGCGTTCACTGCGGGTTCGTTTTTTTCTTTGAATAAAAAGAAGGTTTCTTTTTCTTCTATTTGAAACCTAAGGGAAACCTTAGATTGTTTCTCAATTTACACTCTTCAGTTTTAAAGAATATGGAAAGAATTAATTTTCTTTTTTGAACTTTAAATCTTTTTTTAAAATGAGAAAATAAATGAAGAAGTTTTTTTTTGTATTAAGAGACAATTTGGAAGAAGCGAAAGCGCGACAATAAATTAATAATTATAGCTGCAGCAGGCTAGAGATACATTCCTGCTTGGCAGATTGTTGAGCCCTTGGGACTGCTCGACTTACAGAAGTAAACCGCTAATGAATCCGATTCTCGAATGAGATGAAGTAAATCCTCGCCCTCCAGTGCCTCAATCACTTCACTCGATGGATCCTTTTGGATCATCAGCCATTGTAAGATTTGTTCCTCCTCGTACAAATCGCCTAACAAATTTTTCCAATTATCGAAAATTCTCTATTTGGCAGTATTTGAAAGTATTTGAGAAAAAATTATTCACCAGCGTAGATGACGGGTTCCTTTGATCCCATTTTGAAAAATAGAATTCCCGGTAATGCAAAAACGCCATAATCCTTTGCCAATTGTTTATCATCAATTTTGACGAATTTGATCCCAGCGCTGTCGGCGTCATCATCAATGTGTTCAATTTCAGAAAGAACACGACTGCATTGTTTACAGTCGTCACTATCTAAACACAGAATTATAACTCAAACTCTAATTTGTTGAATCCAGTGAACTAAAATAATTCTTTGTTTGTTATTATTACTCACAGAAAAAGACAGCAAGATAGTCCGTTGACTGTCTAATTTTATGAAACATTTTACGATTGATCCGCTCAATATGATCCGTGAGTTCCATATTTTCTGGATTTGTCAACCAGTCCAAAATTTCCTCCTCATCATCAATGTCACCATCATAGTTGATATATTTCCCCTTTCGGAAATAGGTGATACCAGGTGGATTTCTGTAGCCGTATTTTTTAGCCATTAGACGATCTTTCATTTGAACGATTTTTATCCCATACTCTGAGGCTTCGTCATCAATTAATTCGACGTGCCTCAAAACCCTCGGCGTTTCTGGATCGTCCTCTTTATCTGCCAATGGAATATATTTAATAAAATATTCACCAATAATTATTATTCGAGAAAAATAAAATTAATTAAAAATTTATAATTATGAATAAAAATTTTTCTTCCTTACAAAATATCACTGCTAGAAATTCCTTGATTTCGATGTACTTCGTCAAAGTGTCGCGATCGATTTCTTCAATGCTCGCGTCATTTTTTTGCCTCACCATCCAGTCCAATACTTCCGCCTCGTCGAGTAAATTTCCTATTAATAGAATAATTAGTATCGAATTCTTTTTTTCCAATATATAAAAACTCTTATTTTATTGATTCATACCTATAATTGATGATCATCAAAATGAAGAATTTTGCTTTCAGAAAATAATTACATTTTACTTTCTTCTTTTCTTGTTTACTGGCTAATAAAAATCATCTTTTTTTCAAATTCAGAAATCTTCTGAAATCTTCAGACATTTTCAAATATTGTAAATTAAAATATATCCAAGAGATAAAAAAATGAAACAGTTCTGCCATGGCTAATCGATTGAAAACATAAAAATTTTGGAACATTTTCTTTCAACAGAATTCAAAGATATCTTTTCTGAAAAATAAAATTATGTTCCACAAAAAAATCAACCTATTTTTTTTTTTTTTTTTTAAGTTTTGTGACGAGAATAATTCAACAAACTGACACCAGTGAGGAGAAATGTCATGTTATGTGCGTTCTACTCTTAGCATCAGCCAGTCGCAATAATGGAATGAGGTCGAACGTTCCTAAGCTTCCAACTCGAAGGAGACATTTTTGAGTCGTGTACCTTCAGAAGCGCGTGTGTTCGCAAACGAGAAAGGTGTTCATTAAACTATTCCCTTCCTCAACAATAGAAAAATACAAAAAAAATCCCTTACTACTAGAAATCTTTTTGAAAAAAATTCATACAAGTAATAAATCAATTTTTTTTTAAATTCAAAAAATTAAAAATCTCACTTACAGATGGAATTTAATTTCCAGAGAAAATAATAATTCATTATTCTGCAAATAAAGTATTCTCAGAACGGCACAAGGAAAATAAAATACAAAACTTATTTTATAACACAAAAAAATGAATTTTGTGGAAATAAGCTAATTTCAGGTTTTAGGGAAATTTTCGAAAGCAATTTTTAACATTTAATTTAATTACATTTTTATATTTAATGTAATTTGTCATCAAGGTACGTGATCAGTCAGAACACAAGTGTTTCAATTAAATGTTAATGTTGCGTTTTTTCAAATGTTCTGCAAAAGACCTACAAAAATCCTCACTTCTATAAATAAAAGAAAAAATCTTTTTTTTTACTTTAATATTAAAATATTCTGTGAAAAATATAATGTAAAAATTAAACACCTTTAAAATATCAACTTCGAAAATGCTTCTCAAAGAATATTAAACCTTCCATAGATTCTAATTTTAATATTAACTATTAATTTCCTCCAACTTTATAATTATTTAATCAACGTCAATGGAAATTTCATTAGAAAAGGTGTTTTGGAAAATTTTCTGCTTTTGTGAGTAAATCAATTCCTCTTGGGAGCATTAAAATATAAAATCATGCTTTAAGATTAAAAGATCTTCTAGAATATTAATTATTCTAAATTGCTCATTAAAAATAATTATTTCTATAGTCCATAGGTCGTGTTTGTTTGAATTTGTTATTAATTTTCTCTTTTATTTAAATATATCCTTTTTTTGTGAACAAAAAGAGTACAAAGAATAATTAGGAAACTTGTTTATTTATTTGCCGTAACATGTATTTTTTCGTACATGCAATAAAATATCGAATTGATTGTAATTCTTACATTACGGCGTGTGCATTTTTTTCCGCTCACCGTGAGTTTTTTTTAATAATTTCCATAACAATTATTTAATATTTAATAAAATAATCTAGTCCTGTAAAATAGGTGTAAACTGTATTCGAAAATTCGAAGAAAAAAAGTGAAAGCAGATGTAAAATATGAATGCAATATGAATTATGACATTAGTTAATAAATTAATGGCAGGTACAATTAGATATGAATCATATTGTTTACAATGATGACAGTAGTAAAAAAAAAATAACGAAAAAAAACATGTCAACTGTCACTTTCTTCCCTGAATTTACACTTTAAACAATTTACAATCGAAGATGATTTTTTTATTAAAAGAACTAAAAAAAATTGACAAATTATTGGGCATTATTATTTGTGAGCTGCACAAAAAATCAATAAGTGAATACGGTGAAGTTTTTCGCGAGTAACTAATTAAAATAAAGAAACTTTTATTTAAAAATAAAAACACGTTTGTTCTAAAAAAAATTTGTTTGCTCACGTGCAACAACATTAACAATCTCCAATTAGAAGGGAAAATTAAATATGTAATCATTCATGAAAATTTACAAGTAATATTCTCATTTTTCTTCATCCGAACTCACACATTCTGTATAATGCTTCTATAGAAAAATGCATTCAGAGGAGGGAATTTTCCAAAATGATTGAAAATTTATTTTTTTTCACCGAAGAGAGAGAGAGAGAGAGGAAAACAAGTTGCTCAGATGCAAACAAAATTTACTTAAAAACAAACAATTTGCACAAATGCTCGTATGTATTTCATAAGTTGGCGATTTTTACAAGGCACAATTCATATTCTTTTACATAAATTATGACTAGAATATTCTCATCAAGATTGTTTTATTTTATTTTTTTGTCAACGTGAAGCAAAACATTAGTGGCAAGAGATTGGCAGCCGTACTGTTTTTTTTTTTGTTTGTTTCAAGCACCTCACATTTTATATAGAATAAAAATGTGGCAAAGAAGTGAAAATTATTTATAATGAAAAGTAGAAGCAAATTATTTCCTACGTGTAATGAAAAAAATGTATATATTTTAGTGTAGAGCATTTTGTGACTGATCAGTCTTATTGCATTATTTGAAAAAGAAAAGGTTTAATGTTTTTTTCCATTGAATGCTAAAGTGGAGATCAAAATTAAGCGGATTAGTAGAACAACAAGGGTATTTGGGATCGAGTTCGTTTTTGATGTTGTAATTCGTAAAAAAAAAACGATTCGTACTCTAGTCAACATTCTCATAAAATTTAACTGAAAAAAAACAAAACATCGCGAGTAAAAAGACGAAACAAATGCTGAAGTTATTTTTACAAATCAAAATTAGTGGTGCTTATTATAATTAAAAAGAGGAACATGCTGTAAGCAGAAAAGAAGATTTAGAGAAAAAGGTGGAATCGAAAAAACCTGAAAACTATGTTCAGTTGTATCACGATTAAAAATAATTTTACTTTTTCAGAAATGGGAAACATTTTTGAAAAAGAAAACTGATGTGAAATAAGGATGATAGAGGAAGGATGGGAATTGGCAATTGCAGTATTGTCAGGCTGGTTAAAAGAGGATTTTAAGTTTTTAGTGTCCGTACATTTGTTGTTCAAAATTGCCAATGCAATAATAAATAATTATATTGATACGGATTTGTCAGCTTGTTTTAGCTGAAGTTTTATGATGGTAACGATTCAAGATTTATTTTCCACACTAACTTTGTCTGTATGCAAGTCCAGTTTATCTATTTTGTGGTAGACCTGTTTAGTGCTGATCTTCATTAATCCTTTATTAATTCTCCATTTCTTAGACCTTCATAATGTATGGTATTCCAGCAACAACTGCAACATCCAGTAATGGAGAAATTCAAGACGATATTTCAACTTGTGTACATATTTATTTCAGATATTGAAAAATTTGTTATTACCCAGGTTTAGGTTTTTTCTGGTGTTGTGATTATTAATGCATTTTTACTACAAACGTTAGTTGCATCAGTGGACTAATGGTATCTTCGTTTTGGGTGACATTTTCACTCAAGAAGAGTTTAGAGTTTGCGAAAAAGATGACAAAAGGATTAACTGATCGGAATCGTTCAAAGCGAACGGATTTGGATTTCTTTGGATTCCTAATAAAGAGTAAACCTAGCATTGTTAGGGTAATTCCAGACATTTTGTATCCAGAAAAAAGTGCTCGAATTCGGATGTCTGAGCTGTAAGATCAAGAAACGGGTGAATTAGGAATCATTAAACTAATTTTTGTTCAGTAATCAGCTTCTGCTAGAACTGGACATCCAAACTTGGGATTTAAAGATCCCGAGGATGATCAATCATTAGCATAAGAATTTGGATTTCTTTGGATTTCTAGCAACGGATCAACCTGTTTGATAGGTTGATCCTTTTGATTAAACCTGGATCAGCTTAATCCAGACCTGGGTATTTCAGTCTTATTAGTATTATTAAATCCCTACAGTCAACTATCAAATTTTAAGAACAATAAATAAATATCTTTAGGTCTAACGCACTAATGTATCACAGGAAAGCAATTTTATATCGGATCGAGGATATTTACCGCTTCCAAAGAATCCTTTCTTGCTCTTCTTCGAAGCCTCGGCTCGAGATTGTTTGGAAGTTTTGTCCTTGGCAGTTGCGGTGGCCGATTTTTTGATGTCCTTGGCAGAAAGCTTGTTTATTGGTTTGAGTTCCGGCGGTGCTATCGGAGTTGGCCTGATGATGGGTTTACTATCCCGCAACTTATTCTTTGGAATTGGACTGACCTTGGCGACCTTGGTGCCACCCTTCACCTTGGATGGACAGCATTGGTAAGGCTGATAGGAGGGAATCTTTGGTTTCGCGGTTTTTGCTCCCATCCCGATGTAGAAACAGCCGTCGCCTGCAGTGAAGCAAATACACGAATCAGACAATAATGAATTTACAAAAAAATGAAAAATGGCTTTTGCAATAGACCGAAAAAGAAAGAAAGAGTGAAAAAATTTTTTTACAAATTTACATTAAAGATAAATGGGAAAATACTGTGATAAAGGCAGTTGATAAATGTTTTTGTCAAAAGTTATACAAAGTTATAGACAGTTAAATACTAAAATAGGAGATTAAACATCAAAAAGTTAGTTATGAGACCCTGAAGCGCAGAAATATGTCACTATAATCCCATTTGCGCAGCAAAAGCCAAACGTGCAAATTTTAAAAGAAAAAACAATACTTTCAGCGAGTCGATGACTCCCTGTTCTTGCTATAGAAAATATGTCTGAATTGCAGAAAAATAATGAATTAAATAAAAGAACATGATCCTTAAAATATATACGTCAATCATCTTAGATTCTACCTGATGACTAAATTGTCATCAAAAATTTTTATTTGATATCAGCAATAAAAAAAAATTGGTAATTCCACTGCAGACGACGGCTATTACAAGGAACGATCAGCTCGCTTGAAAATATTGTCCAGCGTGATAAAAAATATGCGGTGGAATTTTTAATAGCGCAACTAATCCGTGATGAATTTCCCCACCCAAAAAAAAATCATAAAATTCAATTTTAGATAAAGTATGATAAAATTAACGATTAACATGCACCATTATAGGATCAAGGAAAAACTTTTGGTGTAACATGGAAACAAAATAAAGATAAAAAAAATATATCTCAACAGTTGGGAATTAAACGAAAATAATGAGAATGCATTAGAAACAGGAACAAACGAGTCCGTGCAGATGAAAATTCGTTTACGCTCGACCTTGACCGATGGGTGAGTATTGGATCACGATTCCTAACGGTTTTATCAAAAGGATGACTAAACTACATTTTTTTAAAAATTGGTTCAAGCCTATTTACACTGTGCACTTGAGACGAAAATCAAATAATTGATAGTTCATTGTAAACTCTTGCTTTAAAAGAAAGCCTACCATATTTTGATATCACGTGACCTTCATTTCATCTATCACAAGCGCCGTTGCGTCTTTACCTGGGTATAGAAGCTTTTTTTTAGCACTGTGAGTGTGATTTCGTTTTCGCTTTTCGGCTTTTTTATCCTCTTCTGTATCCTCATCATCGTCATCCTTATCAACACTATTTGAATCATCTTTATCGTTACTGTTATCATCATCATCATCATCATCATCATTGTCATCACTAACATTTTTACTAGTATCATTGTCATCATCATCATCATTATTTCGATCATTACTTTCGTCCTCATCTTCTTTCGTATCACTGCCACCTTGAGAATCATCCTCTTCACTTTTCTCATTATCGTCAATATTATCCTTCGATTTTGCACTTAAATCTTTGTCATCGTGATCCTTCGAATCATCATCATCATCATCATCTTTATCATTACCTGTGTATGAAGATTAGCAGCGATCATATAAAAATAGCGCGTCGAGGGTTGTAAAAACTCTAACTATTTTTCAAATCGATGGGATCACAAAAAGCTATTAAAATTTGAAGCAAAATATATGAGATCAGAAAAAAATGCACAGACGTGTTTTCCGTTTTACAAAAATAAATTTTATCTATTTCTGAGCAAACTAAATTTAGCGTCAATTTTTAAAGAGCGTTTATTAACTGACGTTATAATTGATTCGATAAAAAAAAAAAATCTCGACAGGGACATGTCGTTAATCACTGAGAGAAAAATTAATTACGAATTATCTAGTCACTTGTAGAAAAAAATTTTTTTACTTGCCGATTGTAAATCAGGAAGGATTCGGGAAATAGTGGAAATTGAGTGTAGAAAAAGACAACAGGATAGAATAGGAGGAGAAAAAAAAGATTAGAATTGTTCAGAACACCTTTGGGATTAGAGTTAACGAAAGCACTAAGCCGCATTATTTAATGCGGATGTTTCATGCATTATCGCGAAAAAATTGATTTTGAATTAAGTAGAAAAAAACCTAAAAATACCGTCGCGAATTTGATTTATAGAATTAATAAGAAAAAAAAAGTTATTCACGCAAAATTATTTAAAGCGGCAAAGCTGCTTTGCAGAAAAGTCGTTTAGAGTAAATAGTAAATTTAGATTATAATTTTCATTGTCTTTTTGTTTTGTTTTGTTTTTTTTTGATTTATACAATTACGGTGATCGCGTAGGTGGCAGAATTATAGGGGTAATTACGACCGCATGTGTGTTGTACTTATAATCCGGTGGGATTGTCACGACTGAGACTAGAGTCACAACGAACAGTATGCCAGTTATAATAATCATCATCCTAAATGTTTTCTTACTTTTCTGTTCGATTAGCCATTCCAGAACTTCGTCCTCTTTCTTAAGATTACCTACAAAAGTCACACGTACCGCATGAGCATTAATCCATTCTTTTTCAATTTGTCTTAGATTCAAAATCAACAGACGATTTTTTTTTGGTATCTTTCATCTTTCAGAATTGTTTTTCAAATCCAGAGGTATTAATACATTCTAATTCCGGTATTAATAATACCGGAATAATTAAAGGAACTATGAGGGATTAGAGGAACTAAGATGTGTGGATTGTGGAATATTAACCAAGTGATCAGCGGATAATTGGAGTGCAGAATTTCTAAATCGTAAAATTTACGGATTCAGGAGCATTAGGACATTGTGGATCTATTGTCATTAGGAATCTAGGAACCAAGGAAAATTTACGGATTCAGGAGCATCAGGACATTGTGGAACAATTTTCATCAGAAATCTAGGTACCAGGAAAAATTTACGAATTCAGGAGCATCAGGACATTGTGGAACAATTGTCGTCAAAAATTTAGGAACCAAGTGATCAGCGGATCCTTGAATTGCAGGATTTCTAAATCGGAAAATTTACGGATTAGGTAGCATCAGGGTATTCTGGAACAATTGTCATCAGGAATCTAGGTACCAACTGATCAGTAGATCCTTGGAATGCAGGATTTCTAAATCGGAAAATTTACAGATTCAGGATCATCAGAACATTCTGGAACAATTGTCATTAAAAAAGTACTGGCTACTAAATTCTGAAGGATGAAAGTTAAAGAAAATAAGAATGTAAAATCGTAATACCCTCGTCGGCACCATTAAAAAATAAAAGAAGGAACGCTCAAATTCTCTTACCGTCGTACATAATCGGAACGCCGGTCTCATAGTACACAAGAGCCGGGAATGAGAAGATACCAATCTCGGCGGCTAGCTTAGCATCTTTTGACTTGACAAATTGAATACCATGCTTGTCCGTGTCATCATCAATGGTCTCGAGTTCCTCCAAGATCTCAGGGCAAGACTCGCACTTGTCGTCGTCTATCAAATAAAATACGTCACTTGCATTTAACAATTAACATACTTTTTTTTCTAAATCGATGTTTTTAACGCGACAATATTGCGACTTTTCTTGTGCAATTTGTTGAAAACAAAAAGTGTGTAGACGCGCTCTTACAGAAAAACACAGCGAGATGCTCGACATCATTTATGAGGACCTGCAGAGTTTTCCTATCAACATTCTCGATCACATCCGGCGTTGAGGTACGAAGATCAAGAACCCATTCTAAAATCGCCTCCTCATGCATCATGTCACCTGTGTATATTTGTCGAAACTTGTGCCTATAAAATGCCAACGCAGGTAAACTTGCTAGATCGTATTCTTTTTCAATTCCGTCGTCAGATATTTTCACAAAATCAATATCCTTCTCCTCACATTCATCGTCAATGTTTTCCAGTTCTTGGAGAATCTTTTGACTCTTCTTGTCTCCTTCCTTGTCTGCAATTAGAAAGGAATATTTAAATTGACAACAGTGAATAGAAAAAGAAAAGGAAGATGAATGGGAAGAATATATTTCACTTACAGAAGAATACAACAACGTAGTCATTTTCCTCTAAAATGTTCTCCAACATGCGACTGTTTACTTCTTCAATTTTTCCGGGAATTTCAAGAGTGTTTTCGTCAGTGATCCAGGAGAGGACTTCGTCCTCATCGTCTAGATCACCTTTGAATATGAGAGGTTCCTTGTTCCTGAAGAAGGCGAGTGTGGGAAATGTTTTGATTCCATGTTTCTTGGCCAGGGATGTATCTTCAGTGGTGACAAAGACAATTCCCGTTTCGTCCAATTCATCGTCAATGTTTTCCAGTTCTTTTAAAACTTTATCGCACTCGTCACCATCATCACAATCACCGCCTGTTTTTAATAATAATCAAAGCAAACTTAAAATTCGACAATGGTTTCAAAATTGGTTCACCTAGGTAGATTGATAAACTTACTGAAGAATACAACGACGTACTCGTGCTCCTCAATGAGATCTGTTAGAATTTCGTCTGTGACTTCTTCGATCGTAGCGGATTCTTTCTGCTCAATCAGCCATTTAAGAACCTCGTCTTCATTGAGAAGGTCACCTTCATAAATCGCTGGAATCTTTCCCTCGAAGTAAACCAAAGTTGGTAGATGATCAATTCCATATTCCTTGGCCTCGGCTTCATTATCCAATCGGACAATGACTATTCCAGCTTTATCCAAATCATCATCAATGTTCTCCAATTCATTCAATATCCTCATATCCTGTTTGTCGTTTTTGTCATCTGTAAATAATTTCAATTTCTAGTTTCCTAATTGCAAAGTGAAATTTCCTGAATTAAATTATAGATAAAAATATACTAATAACTAACAGAAAAGTACAGCCAGATAGGGAGTCGTTTCTATCAGTTTCTCCATCATTTCATCAGTGACTTCTGGAATTTCGCTGTGCTTCTTCTGATGTAACAACCAACCCAAAAGCTGATCCTCATTCATAAGATCACCTATTGGAATAATTCTCAATAAAATACTACGTTTGGCAGAAAATGGAATATTTTGGAATTAGAAATATCACCTTCGTAAATGTGGGGTATTTTTCTTTCAAAGAATACAAGCGTTGGAAGTTCATCAATTCCGTATTCTTTTGCTTCGTCTTCATCGTCTATTTTGACGAAGGCAATATTATGTTGATCACAATCATCATCAATATTTTCCAATTCTGACAAAACTTTCTGACTCTTCTTCTGATCTTTATCATCTACAAGAAGTGTGCAATTAAAATCGACTCTTAAATGTAACATATGATTTTTATTTTGAATTTTTTAATGATGAAATTATTTTTTAGAGATCTTATCATTAATTTGGTACTTACAGAAAAGTACAGCAACGTGAGGCATTTTTTCGATTACCATGTCTAACATTTCGTCAGTTATATCTTCAATTTGATCGCTCTTTTGCTGATGCTCGAGCCACTTGAGTACTTTTTCTTCCTCCTCTAAATTGCCCTCGTATAACGTTGGTATTCCTTTTTCGAAATAAAGTAAACTGGGAACTTTTTCAATGCCATATTCCTTGGCTTCATCGGCATTATCGATTTTTACGAAAATTATACCCAACTGATCACACTCGTCATCAATATTTTCGAGTTCATTCAAAACTCTTTGAGATTTGCGGTCATTATTGTCATCTATTGAATATATTAATTAGGAAAAATTAATCAAAATGATCAGTTCAAATAGTTTTGATAAAGAATCAATAATATTAAAAAAAAATGGCAAAATGATACATACAAAATAAAACTGCCAATGTTTTGCCTTCTTTGACCAATCGATCTAACATCTCATCGGTCACATCTTCGATTTCATCCTTTTCAAGTTGCGCCAACAGCCATTCAAGGATTTCATCTTCATTCTCAATATCGCCTGGAGAGTAATTGATTTAAATTAGCAATGATTATTTGTACTTTAAATTCAATTAATTTTCTTTTTTACTACTGTTCATTAACGTACCATCGTATACGTTTGGTAATTGTTTCTCAAAATATACAATTGCAGGCACTGAATCGATTCCAAATTCTTTTGCTGCCTTGTCGTCATCAATTTTAACGAACTGAATTCCATGCTTGTCGCAATCATCATCAATCTTCTCGAGTTCATGAAGAACTAGCATTGAATCCTCATCTCCATGATCGTCTGCAATTTAGAGAAAGAAGGGAAAAATAAATTCAAATGTTGTATGATAAAAATTGTGGACAAGAAAATATTTTATTTAATTGAAAATTGAATAGATCAATGGAAATTTTCTTGAAACACTTGAAGGAAAACCTTAAATACGAACAGAAGAGTACGACCAGATTGTCGATATTTCCAATGAGGGTGTTGAGAGTTTTTGCAGTCACATCTTCAATAACGTCTTCCTCGTCACCTGTACTCTTGTTTGCAACCAGCCACTCCAGGACGTCTTCTTCTCGACTTAGTTCGTCTAGAGATAAATTTTAGATCTTAGAATACAGAGGATCTATGAAACGTATAGGATCTATAATTCGAAAAATTTCTAGATCTATAGATCTAAGGAGCCATGGATCAATAAATCTAGAAATCCGCTAGATCTATAAGTCATAGTATCAATGATCTAAAAATTTATTGATCTATGGATGTATGAAAAGCAGGATCTATAAATCAAAAATTTCTAGATCTGTTGATCTAAAGAGCAATGGATCAATAAATTAAAAAATTTATTGGATCTATAGATCTATAAATTACAGGATCTATAACTCAAAAAATTAATGGATCTAAGGAGCTATAAATCAATAGATGAATTGCAGGATCTATAAATAAAAAGTCGATGGATTTATGGATCTAAGAAGCTATAAATCGATAGATCGAGAAATCCATTGATCAATAAATCAAATGATCAAAGGATCTATAGTTCGAAGTATCAGTGATCTAAAAATTTATTGATCTATATGGATCTATGGAACTTAGGATCTATAAATCAAATAGTTTCTAGGTCTATGGATCTAATGAACCCTGGATCAGTAGATCGAGGAACCGATGGATCTATAGATCTATGGATCGATAGATCTATGGATCGATAGATAAAAAAATCGGTGGATCTTCTTATCCAGAAAAAAATTTAACTTTATAAAAAGTAATTTAGAAACTTCCGTGAAAAATATTCTTACGTTCGTATACGATTGGTATTTGATGTCTGTAGTAGACCAAAACAGGAAGCTGTCCGAGATTGTACTCCTCGGCGAGTCGTTCGTCCGCAATCTTGACGAATCCGATACCAAGTTGATCGGCCTCGTCATCGATGTTCTCCAGTTCCTGAAGGGCCTTTGCGCACTTCTTACAGTCCGGTTTGTCTGTCCCATTTTGAACCAAGATGAAACATTATCGCAGGTCATTCGCTTTTTTCTTTTACTTTACAAACGAAAATCATATCGCTCAAAGTTAATCGACGTGCTCAACTTGGGACTAAACTAAATCACTCGGATTTCTAATGTAACATCCCATATGGCTTTGTCTTTCCAATGAGATTTCTTTCTACACCACATAATCATGACTTAGATTGAGAGAACTGGTTTATAAAAAAAAAAAAACAGGCCCAAGAGATCATATTACGTCTTGGTCGAGAAATATGATGAAGCAGTTACGATATGATTCAATCTCATTTTACACAGTTACGTTATTATTTATTGTCTTTTAAAGGATATCGAAGCGAAACTCAAGCAAGCGTATTGAGGAAAAAAGTTCAAGTCAAAATTCTTTTCCATTTCCTTCGGATGAATGAAAATTTTTCTTCATTTTTATATTCATACGTGACCCTAAAGAAATAGGAACGTTTATCCTCAATGGTTAGTGTTACATTACAATAAAGCTTTGGTTGCAATTTTTTTATACCATCAATGAGAGAAATGTATATTCTAAATATTAATTTTCACATTATTTCACGTTCTTTGAATTGTAATAATATATTTGATCAAACACTATTACTTCCACTCTGATAAACTTATTATAACATTTTGGATATTTATATATACAACAAATTTTGTATTATCATGAGATTAAAATTGGTTGTACAATAATTAGAATAACTCTAGAATCATTAGATGTATCTACTGTAATATTATTCTCCCGATAATGAGATAGTTTCACGCTTGTCGTAATTTCCATAGGCTCTCATATTGGGAAATACAGATTGTTACAATAATTTCAATAATTGTAGAATATTCAAATATACATTTCTCTTCTTAATTGGTATAGTGCAGATTAAAAACAAACATTTACAGTAGAGAAAACATTTTTTAATCTGGTAAATTCAACAAATACTCATAACCATGTTAAAACAACAAGAATTTTGTCAAAATTTGAAATAAAAAAAAAAAATTCCTGCTCTTTCGCTGTTAAAACGATTTTAAAAAATTTTTCTATATACATTTTCCTCTGATTATATAATAATTATTATTATTTTAATATTGGATGGTAATATAATTTTATATATTATATTAGCGACAGAGCTACCGTCACGATTTTCATATATAAGGTTTCTGGACGTATCGTATTTAACTTTTCCAAATTTAGGACAGAGTCGTTGAATTCACAGAAAGGACCTGAAAGTTTGAGTAAAAATATACTTACTGGAACCAGCTCCAGTGCAATGCTCCGAATCAGGACCTGATTGCATTTACACACACAAAAAAATATTTTTCACATGTATGTATTATTTACAAGTATACAATATATATTATTTTCTGTAATACTAAAAGTGTCTTTTTGGAAAATTTTTTTTTCGGAGGGGGGGGGGGGGGGGAATTGCTTGAGATGATCAAATGAAATATTTTTTTCTCAATTTATTGCTCATCAATGGATTTTTATTTTAATTTTAGAAATATTTATTTCATAAAGGAATTTAAAAAAAAAATTTCGATTAATTATTATTCAGTTTTATTTTAATAGCTGTACTATTTCTCATGCAGAGAAACACATCGCACATGTAAAAAAAGCAAAAATAATTTCAGTTTAATTGAAGAAATGAAAAAAATATTCGGAAGTTGATTGAAAATGGAAATAGAAAAATGGGATATAAGAAGTGAAATTCGAGAAATGGAATCCCAAATAGGGTTTATTGGTAATATTGCAAATATTGTCTGGTAATGTTAGGGCAACATTGCCATGCAATCTTTCCGTAACATTCATTGTATCCACCTGGAGTAACATTGCAACAATATTGTTTCACTCAGGTATGTTGGGTAATATTGCTGCAATATTGCATAGTAAAAGTGCACATAATGAACATTACAGCAATATTGTAGAAATATTGCAATATTGACGCAATACTTTTACCATTTGTTTTGCTATTTGGAATGTTAAAAGCGAGGAATGGAATCTAAAAAGTAGAAAATAAAAGTAGGACACTGGATACCAAATGTGGGATGCGGAAAGTGAAAAATGTTGGTTAGTGGCTACTACAACGCACAGAACAGGGTTCATTTCTGTTTGATTCTGTTTAAAAGCTTTTTGTAATTGCAGTCTAATTTCGGATAAAATTAATTGCAAAACTACTGTAGTCCGAAAGCAAAAATAAATAAATAAAATAAAAAAGTGTAAAGCAGTGATCCTTTTTTTTGCATAGTGTCATATTTACAACTATATTACAACTAAAATATTACTAATTATCAATAATATATTACAATTGTTGATAGTAAAATATATGTAAATTTCAATTTTTTAAATAATTTTTTAAGACAACGATACATTTATAATTAATAAAACTAAAAAAACAAAGAATTAACTTTTTTCCGAACGTTATTAAAATTGTTTCACATAAAAAAATAATTTCTTGTAATTTTAACACAAAAGTAAATTAATTATAATGAAAAAGTTGTTTGTTAAATTGTTACATATTTAATTACCAGCAAAAGAAAAAAATTGTCTTTTATAACTTCGAGTGGAAAATTTTTTATCGATGTCTGAAAAAATCGTAAAAAGGAAAGGGAAGTAAAGTGAAAAACTTACAGAAGAGAACCGCTACAAAATCTGTTTCTTCGACAATTTTCCCTAGAATTTTCGAGTTTACTTCCTCGATGCGGTCGGGTAAGTCCATGGCCTCCAAGCTCGTCAAGAACTCAAGAACATTTTCCTCGTCCATAAGATCTCCTAAAAGATATTCAGAGACTTTTTGAAAAATCTATGCTGCTTTTTTGCTATCTCTATGCACATATAAAGTATCAAAGTATCAAAGTAACAAACAAAAAAACAAA
The DNA here is from genome assembly GCA_001855655.1 of Leptopilina clavipes. NCBI lineage: Eukaryota > Metazoa > Arthropoda > Insecta > Hymenoptera > Figitidae > Leptopilina > Leptopilina clavipes. The sequence goes on along the minus strand of JUFY01029534.1, from coordinate 56,602 downwards.
TACAATCGTGAAATTAAAATATCATCAATAATGAAAAAGTTTTCATTATTGATGAGAATGTAAAAATTATAATTACAAGAAGAAGAAAAAATTCGTAAAATAGAAGATTTGGAAAATAATTATTTTACATTATTTAATAAATAGATATGAGATGCATTGGGAAAAAAATGGAATAAGAGTTAATGACTCTTATTATTAAATTAATGCAATTAATGGAAACAAAGTAATCATTTGTAATTAAATGTCATTTCTCATTTTCTTGCATTTGCTTTAATTATTGTCGTTCAGAAAATTCTGTTCGTAGCAGCGACAAGGCCATTGTAAAAGACCACAACATTTGGGCCGAAATCCAATAAAATTTGGCGCTATGCCTTCTCGACTCGATAGTCTTTTCTGCCCATCATCGGCTGTTCTTCCTGATTCTTCACGCGAGTACTATTACCATACAATGTGAAAGCATTTTACCAAACGATGTGACATTGCTCATTGCAATAATTCTCATTCATCCCTTTATAAAGTTTATGACATTTTTTTCTTTTATAAATAATTAATTTAATTTACAGTGAGTTATAAATCTCAAGGTTTCATATTCATGCAATACTTTTCTTTATTGTTATATTTCTTTTATTTATATTTACCATAGTCATTTTTTCAAGTCATTTGGAGAATTTACCTACCTTCATAAATAATTGGTTCTTTTTCCCTAAAATATGTGAGTGCGGGAAATGTCTTGATGCCATACTGTTTCGCCAAACGTTTGTCGTTGATTTTGACAAAATCAACTCCAAATGTATCCGTGTCATCGTCAATTTTCTCTAGTTCAGCAAGAACCTTATCACATGTTGTACAACTTCTGGCATCTAAAAAATGAAATCAATCCCAATAAAAGCAACCAACAGGAAAGTTGCAAAAGAAATTATGTTAAAATATGAAAAAACTTTCATGAAAAGTGAAATTAGATGATAAAAAAAATGTTGTAAAGATATATTATGACCTGGGGGATAAAAAGATTTTATGGAATGCCGTAAGCTTTGTAATTAGAAACATTGAAAAAGGTATTAACGCGAAGAAAGTGTTATAGAATTTTCTTTACAGAAAATTGTTGGACATGTTATAAGGAATGCTGTTAATGATGGTACTGAAGTTGCTGTTGAAGATACTAGAAAATATGCTTTAGAGAATACTATAGAAGATGCGATGGAGAATATTGCAGAATATACTGTTGAGAATATTGCAAAAGATCCTATAGAAAATGCTGCAAGAATGTTTTAAAAGATGCAACAGATATGAGAAATACTATTAGAAGTTTCCGTAAAAGATTTTTACAGGAGAATATGTAAAAGTGCTGCAAAATATAATGTAAAGGTGTTACAGTAGATGCTATAAATGCTATACAAGTATGAAAAATGTTGCTATCATCATCTGGATGATAGATGATATTACAATATCCTATCATCCAGATGATGATACACAAGATCTTCCAAAATATCCAAAAGATTACTAAGAATGTACCCTAAATGATTATCAGAAGATATCCTGAAAGATGGTACAGGAAATTCTACAGATGATGCTACTGTTGATGCTACAAATGATGCTACAAATGATGATACAGATGATACTACAGATGATGCTACAGTTGATGCTACAAATGATGCTACAGATGATGTTTCAAATGATGATACAGATGATACTACAGATGATGCTACAGATAATGCTACAAAAGATACTATAGTCTGCGAAAAGTGCTACAAATAATTCTAATGGATATTACAGAAAAACCAAATGATACCACGCAAGATCCTCCAGGACATTGCCAAAGAATGCTACAGACTATATCCCTAGAAAGTACTCCAGAGGATAATACAGGAAATACTGAAAAGAATGTTGTAAAAGATGCAAGAAAGACTACTTTTGGACTTATGTTATTAGATATTACAGATCATCCAGATGGTGCTACATAACATTCTCCAGAAGATACCGTAGAAGATAATCCAGAAATGAATACTCCAGAATAATTAATTACTAATCCTAGTGGAAAATACAGAGAATGATGAAAAAGATGCTATAAAGAATGCAACAAATTGTTCTACAGATGACACTCTTGGAATTATGCTATTGGATACTACAGATCATCCAAACTGCGCTACGCAAATTCCACCAGAAGATCTTCCCCAAAAGATACTTCCGAAGGTGCACTAAATAATTTCCTACAAGACTCTAGAGAATAATACAGGAACTGCTGAAAATTAAACCTGAGGTATAAAATAACACATCGGAAATTCTGCAGAAGAATTTATAGCCATTAGCAGACTGACGATACCAAAAATGATACAATAAATGATCTATTATTTGAACTACATTAAACAAAGCATTTCTGCAAGTGCTATAGTATCAAATACAGAAAACGTTTTCCAATATTAACAGAATCGAAAAAATCACATAAAAGATCATCAAGTATTTTGCGAAAAAAAAAATACAACGCGAAATATTATCTTCAAAAATTTAGTAACATTCAAATACATAGCATACTTGTTATTTAACATCCATTCTAATAAAAACATCACACTGCTATTTTCAAACTGTAATACGAGAAAGAAGGTCTTGCCGCTTGTAAGAATACGTCCGCTGTATTCGATAGAATGGTTTTATCTGATTTATTTCAGAAATACGGGAATTCTTACAGGATTAGTAATTTTTTCTTTTTCTTCTTCGATGTGAAAAAGAATTAAATGTGTGATAAAATTTGTGATGGTGCCAATTTTGACTGGATTTTGATCACCTGAATAGACCAGAGGGATAATGACCTTCTCTCTCAATTCTCACGTCTCCTATTCCTCACATTTGCAATTACACGAAATTGTAAAATTGCATTCAACAAAGACGGACCCGTGTGTGTTGGTATATTGCTCGGCACGTGCCATGAAACATCGAACAAAACCATCACGTGCGCATCACAATCTTCGTTCGGCGACCGCTTACCCACCCATTCCAAATATATCAACTGGTGAATCTTGGATGCTCTTAATATAGTCTTTAACGCTTTCGTCCTCTCAGTAGTCGTGCGTTACATAAGTAAGAAGAAACCACCCGCACGTTCTATAATTCTGAATCAAGATCCATTAATTTTTTCCCCCCATTTTGTAATTCCAGAAAGATTTTCAAATCAAAATGTGGATCATTCTTTGACAATTCTTTCATGAGGAAAGAAAATTCCAAAAATACCACTGTTGAAATTTTTTTTTCCCCTTTCCTTTTTTCGATAAACGAAATGACAAAAAATTTGACAGTAAAGATGTTTGTTTCAATATCGGGTCACAATGTGGGACGCGCTAAAAATATACAATAAGAAATCGTGAACCGTTGTCATTGCTCCTACAAAAGTCTGGAAAACTATCTCATCTGGAATGCAATCCGAAACTGATGAACGAGGCATGAGAATATAGTACGTGGGTAGATTCTTTGCAGAAGACTATAGAATCGAATTTATCACAATATATAATCCCACCAATAAAATACGATTTTATTGTTCGTGAATCGTTTTTCTTTATGTAATGTCTCATCTTTAGTGTTTGTTCAGAAAATCCGCGCGATAAAATTAGGAGTTTGACGTCAATTCGCAAACAAGAGGAAAGAACAATAATTGTCATAGGAAATTTTACGAAATTGCTTCCAATGTCAAGAACAATATTCTTTTTTTTATCTCAAAAAGCATTTGTGATGCAAAGAGGCAGTAAAATAATTTATGGCAATCGTTTTAGAGAAAGTGTTTTCTCAATTGTAAAAGTAGAAGTAATTTCTTTTGCGTGCAAGATGAAAACAAAGAAATCGATTTAAGTTAGTTCTTCTAAGAATTCTTAAGGCAGAATAAATTTTTATTACAGCCAAAGTGAAGCTTAGCCTTTTTTTATTTTAAGAGCTACTTTCATACAGGTGCCTGTGGTATTCTGCTGTAAAAATTGTGAGATTGTGGTTGGTGAGGTCAAACTGGCAATGAGACAAGAATGTCATACAGATCAGCAATAATAGTAAAATTCACCCAAGATCGTGAAATTTTTATTAAATATCATCCTGTATTGAAAGTTGTAACTCGATAAATAATTGAATCAGAACATTTCCGAATTAACTTTTCCACTCAATTATTAGTTTTTACTCTGTTTTATTTTACTATCAATACTCTTCTTCTTCTTCATCTTCTTTTCTTCAATTTTATAACCACAATTATTCAAGCAAGAAAATAAAATTTGCTCGAAAATATTATTGATCAAAAAGAAAAGAAATGATAATATGTGAATTTTTGTGAAACATGGAACCTTTGATATACATCATTAGCATTACAAGTGCCAAGAACTTTGAAGATGAATTGCTTTGAAGACGTTCAAACTTGAATTACGCGTTGCTTACAAAACGAGTTTGTGGATTATGAATCGAAGGTTCCGAGAGGAGAGAAGGAAAAATGAGAGGAAAATAATTTGGATTATGATCAACTGGCAATTTTTGAATTACTATCACCGGAAAAGTTGTGCGAGATCATTTAGTTAACGGAAATCATTAATTAAGTGCTTTTTTCAAATTTGTTTAGATTCTATTTTTTTCACGTGGTTTTATTTTTAAAAGAAGTTTTTTATTTAACAAAATGGAATTAATGATAATGAATGGCTATTTGCCCCACTCCAGCGCATGCGTTGTGCTTCTAAGTTCAGTAAACTTTATTAAGTATGCGATGTAAATGCAGTCAATGATAAAAAATCTGATCCAAGAAGAGTAAATTTTTTTCTATAAAGAATCAATTATTAATTATTTTTAAAAAATCGTTTCAAATTGTATTTATTCCAGTCGTCTATTTCCTACTGATGTTTATAAAAAAATGTTGGATATCATCTTCGTCTATATTTAGAAATATATATTTTTAAATTAAATTTCTTGTAATTTAATTTGTTTATAGTTTTATTTTTTTTAAATTTATTTATAATTCATTTACAATGGATGAATTTTATTTAATTAAATAGTTAATTATTCTAAAGAAAAATATTTAACACTATGAAAAAAATAGAAAATTAAATGAGTTTTTGTTTTTTTTAGATGGAACTAGTAAATTTTGAAATGCATCAAAAGGCAGAAGACATCTAACAGATGTTGCAATAGCCTTGTTATTGAAAAGCCGCACATTGGCCTCATTTTCAACCCTTTCTATAGTGTCTGATATATTGACATGTTCAAATGATTTAGATGTACACATGTTTTGTGAATAAAAATCTTCCATAGTCTAGATAAACAACAAATCGATAAACAATATTGTTAATTAAGTTAATATTAGTCAAAATGTAAAATAAATACGAGAATATGTAAAAGTTTATGTAAAATAAATACGAGAATATGTAAAAGTTTCGAAAATAGTTCTAAAAAAAACGTATTTTTTCAAACAAATTTTCTTTTTTCTTTAACAAATTTCTTTCTAAATTTCTCTTATTGTTTTTTTACCTATTGTAGGCACAATTTTCTTCTACGTTTAGTAGACCGAAAACAAATCATTTTTCCAAATTCAAAATGTCCGATCCAATATGGCGGAAGATTTCATAAAAATTCGCCTGTTTGTCAATCTAAAATTTTCCGAGTTATTTACTTTTTCAGACATGATTATAAATCCAATGCGTTCATATTTGATTAAAATTTAAAGTGTCATGACTTAATATATATATAAATTAGCCGGAAACTAAAATGAACGAACTCAGCATCTAAGATTAAGAGAAGAAAATGTCAATGAGGCAGGTGAGGAAACGTAGAGAAAAAAACAAAATTTCGAGAGAGTCGGTGCCTGTCAGTCGACTAGAGTAAAGTCGAGGTGGCGATAGGCGGGCTAAAATAACCGTACGGCTTTCTAAAAGCAGAGGCTACTAGAAATCGTGTCGTGATTTACACTAAGAACACAAAACTTAAAGGAAACAAAAATCATCCAATTTGTTAAAAAAAAACACAATTTTTCTTCTTTTTTGTCTCATTGAAAAAATTTTCCTCAATTTCTATTTATAATTAATTCATAAAAGAGAAATTACAAATAAGAGAATTCAAAAAGAATAAAAAAAATTTTCTAGCAGAAAAGCAGAATTTCTTTTAAATTTATACTTAAATAGTGATTTCAAATTCCCTTCCTCCCCCCAGAAAAATGTAAATTTGCAAAAAAAAAATAAAAAAAACGCATAAATAGAACGTGGTCCAACAGATACATAATATATGTATGAAACACTTAATCCTGACCTCAGAATATAAACAGATCTGACATAGTGCTACAAACGCGAGGCTTTGTACGGATATGAACTTGAAGTTGCTATGCCAGTTGATGATATTCTGGCTCTGAAATATTAAAAGACTTAAAGGAAGGCTCTGTTATATTAGTAACGCGATGAGCAAGTAGTTTTATTAGAGTTTAAATAATAACAAACGCGAATCAACAATTTTCAGAAAATCATCCAAATATTTGGACATTAATTTTCGAGTCTAAAGAAAAATTATATTGTCTGATTGAGGGACAGGGGTGGATTAAAGTTAAACAACTAAGTGGACAATAAACTACATTGTAAGATACAAGGTTGATTCGCACATTTGTCGTTCGGCCAAAATCTATCATTAGATTTCAAGTAGGAACCTTTCTATAAAGGGTCGAAGTGCTCAAGTACCCTAATATTAAAAAGTTGCATCAGATATCACAAAAAAACGTCTTTGTTTTCATAGAATTTAAAAATTTTTATTCAATAGTTCCATTAAAATTTCGAAATAAAATTAACGCTGAAAAGGAAAATATTATTGGGAATTATTTCGTGGAAAAATATTTGATTTATTATAAGATATAAGGTCATCAACCTACATCTAATAACTGATGACAATATTTACTGAAAATTTTGCATATACTTTAAAAATTTAAAATTAGATAAGAGTCGATAATAATTTGTGTAGGTGTTTCCTTTACATTTGTATAGAAATTTATTACTGTTTTTAAGTTTCTCGAAAGATCAATTTAAACTGAAAATAAAATTTTTATTTATGCTTCCATTTATTTTTACGACATATGCTCCACATAATAATGGATATTTATGGAATGGTGAAAAAAATGACAGTTCTTCTATATTTCTATTATTTGACCATTATTGTTGAAATAATAATCAAATTTAAATAGTAAAATTACGATTTGAAGAATTTTTCCATGAGAAAATCTAAAATTGATCAGCAATTGAAGATGAAAATTTAGTGATTCGCGACTACAACCTGCTGTGAATCAGACATCTTTGCTCTGAGACATCACCTGATTTACAAGACAACCAATAAAACTCGAGTGACAACTTAAAATGGAGACATACAGCCTCCTCTTTCACATTGCCTTGCAATTAACAAAAATGGAAATCATCCAAAAAAAGTCCTCGGAAAAAGAAAAGGGGGAACACTAAAAAAAGATTTTTCTTTTTCACATCGCTTCACATAAATATATCCCGAAGATAATTTCGTAATATGTGGAGAATGCCACTGAAAACCACCCACCAACGAACTGTGAAAGAACGGGGAGAACGGAATCGGATACGAATACAGGGCCGTCGAAAGACGTGACAAAAAGCACGCAGCTCCATTCTGTTCTAATTCCCTGATTATTTAATTCTCCCTTGAGTCTTATTTTTTAATTCGCCAATTTAATGGTCCGTTATTCCTTTGTTCGTACACTAGGTCATCTGGACCCAGGATGCAAACTTTCGACATTGAATGTCTAGGAACCTGCCTTTCTGAATCTGTTGATCAACAGAGTATTAATATTGAATTACGTTCTGGATTTTTGATAATGGAGACCAATGGAGTGAAATTATTTCGACGACTGGATTGACAGTTGTTGTATCACTTGGAAAATTAACTCTTGCACTCTCATAGACACTTACACCAATAAACGGCGACAAAGTCCTTTTCATTGAGGAGTCGCTCGAGTTGCTTCGCAGTGACTTCCTCGATGACTGGATCAGCTTCCCTTTGACTCGATGCTCGTGCATGATCACCACCTCGTGTATGGCTTCCTCCTCGTGACGACTCATGCTGATCCTGTTTCACTCCCCTTGTTGTGGTCGATGATAATGCGGCATCGCTGAATCCACCCGCGTTACCTAACCAACCCACTGGTGTTAACACCAAAAACGTAAGAAACAGCAGTGTCGTTATCCTTGGTAAAGCATGTTGTCCTCTGCCACAGCATCCGCACCGGCACCCGCACTGTGCCGTCGAACCGTCGTTCGTCGTCGACATCGCCGCACTGACTACTTAACGCGGCAACAGCCGCCTGAGCTATTTTCGATTTGCTTCTCGGACACCGTCTTAGTCTTGGTCATCACAAAGGCGTACAGTCAACGAAACCACCACGATTTTCGGTGGCAATGCCGGATCCATACCCCTTCCCACCGATACAGTCTAAAACCCGCTTTATTTATAAGTGTATGATAGGCTAAATATTTCGGAGCAATTGCAATGCAGAGCGTGCACACACATCTAACGCTATCGAGGAGTAAACATTCTGAGGATGGTAGAGCTTTTCCACGGACGTCTCGAACTTAATCCGAAACACCAGTCGAGTGTGTATGCTAATTCGTTTCAAGTTCAACCTTCACGATGTCGTGAAAATTGGCACTTTCCAACTAATTCGTGGGAAATGATATTACGTCAATATTGATGTGAATAGAACACCATTTCGATGGGTGGTCCTTGATAAGGAAGTCATCCTTTTAACAAGGATAACTTCATCCTTATGACGACTGCGATGCAAAAGCTTGGTTACGTCACGAGGTTATGAATTTTTATTTTAATCCTCATCAACGCCGTACGTCATGCATCGTCATGTGTGTGAGGTAATCCTGACGTCACGTTACGTAACACGTCCCATTAAAATGTTTATTAATGTGAAGGCAAAGACGAACTTTCCTCCCTGGCTAAATTTAAAACTCGTGGAGTTGTGATGCCGATTAATGACGTATTTCGCAAGACTACATTTTGTACTAATTATTTTTGAAAAATGAGACTCTGGTTCTAGATGATTGTTTCAGGTGGGATGAATAAAAAATTATCTTTTAGCAATGTTTCCATTAATATTCGAAATATAAATGATTATTGATTCCTAAGCTGTGCAAAATTACTGTATTCTTATCACAAATCATCAAATGGAAAATGTGTTGATATCTGATGGAGATCCTCGAACAACGACACTTATTTTATATGACTAATGCAGCATCAAGAAGATAAAACTTAAAAGATTTTTCAAGACGATATTTCAGGATCGACACTATCGAAAAATGTATGTAAACATAGTGCACATGAAAAAGGGTTCATCTATATTCAGTTGGTGAGTTAGTTTCTGGTGCAATTTGTCGGTTCACATGCAGTACATTTTACGACCCATTCGGTGCAGTAGCAGCCAGTTAGATCGTTTGTATACCTTTTACTAACATCAATCTCACGACGCATATAACAAGGATCTCTATCTCTCTACACATACCAACCTCCCTGGCGAGGATTTAAATCACCACAGTATGCTTAAAGAGGAATCTTGATTTGCAATATTTTGAAAGTATTTTTTACTTTTTGACTTCTCCTAATTACAACTACAGAAGAATAATTCTGATTTGATTTGTTAATGTTGACTTCCATTGATGAAAAGGGTTGAGGCGAGAGTGTCTAGCGAAACGGAAATCCAAAAAACCGGGAAAACCCGGTTTTTTATTAAATCCGGGAATTTTTAGAAATTTTTGGAAAGGGCTCTACAAGAAGAAATTAATAATTTGAAATTTTTAGATCTAACGACTCTTTAAATTTTAATTGTTGATCAACAGTTAATTTTTACATTAAAATATGTTCAGGGAATGTTTCTCGGCGATATTTAGGTCAATAGACATTTTTAAAACAAAATTAGAAGCCAGCAGCCACAGCCGCAAATTAGCAGACAATCATTTTTCATCAATTTTTAGGTCTAACGACTCTTTAAATTTTAATTGTAATTTACACAATCGATCTTTGTTTTGACAATAGCTCCATCAAGCAATAGAATTTATCTGCAAACAAAATTGTACATTGTCTTGAAAATAAAAAAGAAACTGTTAAATTTGGCACTGATAAGATTTGTTTTATTACATAACTTCGCGTATGTACTTTCTGCGTGTAACACTTACGAAGTTTAATTAAATGCTTGCCTACAAATAATCTTTAAAAAATTTTATTTTTCCCCTTATTAAAAGAAGCCTTTAATATTTTTTAATCTTGAATTATTATAATATAAAAATCATTTTTTGCTCTACTTATCTTTAATCATTTGACGTAATTAATTTTTAACTATAGTTATTATTTTTACCTTACTGAAAATTGATAACAGATAAGCAATTAGAGATCAATGGTCATTTTTTGGTATGTGTTGTTGATATTTTATTTCTTATTGTTTTTTGTCTTTCATATTTCCCAGACAAATCAGAATTTATCGTTCAATTTATTCTTCTGTGAAAATAATACTTTATTTCAAGAAATATAATTTGAACAGGAAATGAATATTATTAAATATTTTATTTTGCCTATTTTAAAATAAAGTTTAAAAAAATTATTGGTTTTTAGATTCAGATACTTTGAAGAAAGAACATTTTTTAATGATAATAACATTAAATCTAAAAATATTGTCTTTATTTTAAAAAAGATATTTATTTCTAAAAAGTAATAAATCTATAACTTCTTTTTCATTTTCATAGATTTGAAGTAATTGTGATATTATGGAAAATGATATGAAGATGTTGCATCCTCTTGAATATAATTTTTAAGAAAATAAGATTATGTAATTTGATGTTGAGAATTATGTGCAGATAAATTAATAATATATGTAAATCCTATATAGTGGAAGGTGAATCAGAACAAAAAGTATGTATGAGGGTAAGTAAAGCTAGTCTCGAACCTCGTTAACCGGCTTCAGTTCAAGCTTGGACGTCATGGAGGACAAATCGAAGTGTCTCGATATCGTTGTCGTTGGTGGTGGTTTGGTTAGTAAAAAATAATAATTCTTGAATAACAAAATTTATTTGCACTGAGAAAAATCACTTTCTGCAAAAATAAATATTTTATTTATTAATTTATTTAATGAGATCAAGTTTCTAAGGTTGAAGAACCCTTTAAATTGAAATTAAAATTGAGACATGAGAAAATAAATTGCAGTATTCAGGAATAAGACGTTTTGTCAAAATATGATTTTGCACACAAAAAATTTGCAATAATTATAACTTCGTCGACCAAATCACATTATCTGATAAAACAGATTCCATTCTAGAATTGTTTGTTAATTTAACAGTAACTTTTGTGAATAATATACTTTTTATAATAAAAAAAGACTTATAAATATGACTTGAATTTTTATTATTTCTTATCAAGAATACATTCCATTCAAAAAAAGTTGTTCTAAACAAAAATAAATTTTTGAATCATAATTAAGATAAATTTTTGACAATGATAAAAATTATGTAAGAGATTAATATTTGAATTAAAATATTAACAGGAAAGAATTTTCAAAAAATTTCCAGAGCAACGTCCTTTTTTAAAATTTATTAAATCCTTAAAGATAAAAGTCATAAACGTGACATAACTATACTATTGAAATGAAATTAAGGGGAAATTTTTCTGTGATTTTATTTTTAAAAAAGTCTTTATCTATACAGATGATTATTTATTAAAAATTCAGAAATTGTTAGTGGCAGAGAAATTTCATTTAATTTTGTAAAATTTGCTAAAAATTTAATTACAAGTAATATGCTACAGCATTTTAGAGAACATTATTGGATAATATTACTGAAGTGGTTAAAATGAGCAAATACTATACATACAATTGTAGACTGCATACTTTAAAAGCAAATTTCTACTGATAGCAATATTTCATAACAATGCTTTATAATTAATTCAATTATGTGAAACAGTATTCAGTTAATTGTATATAAATTATTTGCCTCAAAATTTAAACTGACTTCGTTGAATAAAGATGGGTTGGTAATTACTCGTTTCCACAATTGTGGAAGTTGAAAAATGTTTATATTACTGAAATAATTAATAATTTTGATGATAATTATTGTCCTTAACAAAATGCGATCACTTTATTGACTACCGAGTCATGAATTTACGTTTGAAGAGACAACTGAATCCTGGGAGATAATTCGTCCCTATTTGGCACATATGGTATTGTACCTAGTGACCATTAACCTCGTTATTCTGATTTCAGTAGATCTTGCACCTAAATCCTCTTTGGAGTTCCGAAATTCCTTCTTCTTTTCTGCGACTCCATAAATATTTTTTATTATGTACTATCATATCTTAGGATAGATTCTTACTTTGATGATACTAATATTACTGATAATTCATTGAATTTTTTTTTAATTCACAGGTAGGAGCGTTAATTGCTTGCTTATTTGCGAAAAGAGATCACAAAGTTCGCATATATGAATATCGACCAGGTAAACATTTACGATGAAAATAATGTCATATTGCTTCTGAACTCACATTTATTGGGTTATATTAAATATATAAAATGACATAGGTATAAATAAAATATTAAATTTAATTTTCCAATATTTTGAAACAAGAATTGTTTTTACAAAATTTTAATGATGATTATGATAATAATTACGCTTTACATTTTTTGTTGCTGATATAAAAATAATACATTTTTATTACTTTTTATACCAGCAACAAAAAATTATTCCTAATATAACTGATAATAAATAAAATTTCTTTCAGTTTATAATGTAATGCAGACTATCAGAATGTTTTAATATATTTTAGATATACGAGTGGCGGACTTAAGGGGTCAAAGCATAGATCTCAGTCTTTCTCATCGTGGAAGAGCAGCTCTAAGAGAAGTTGGTCTAGAAGATTTGATTATCAATCATCATGCTATGCCCATGCGAGGTAGAATGATACACATGAAAAGTGGAAAACTCAGTGAGATGATATATGATCGCGTTCACAAGAACGTGAGTTTTTTTAAAACATTTTTCTTTAAAAATAAAAATAATAATTGACTTTTGATTTATTATATTGATTTTTATATTTTAACTACATTTTTAAATAGTATAATATTTTCAGTGCATTTACTCCGTGAATAGAATGTACTTGAACAAAGTTTTATTGGATGGTGAGTAAATATTTTACTGTTTAACATTATTCCATAATGTCAATAATTCTCCTGTGGTTTCATTTTTTATGGTTTTAAAATAACTCGCTAAAGAGTCGATTTTGTTTTTTTGTTCGAACTAATAGATATTGGTATCTAGTCAATAAATATTACATACGTCGGTGTAAAAATTTGCGTCAAGTATACAATTACAAAGTTGCATGTGAAGCCGCAAAAATTCTCCCATATCGCATTTCTTTGGTAGCATTGACTTTAAACACGTACACGATAGAATTCCCTCAACGACGTTTATAAGATTGTTCTCCTTATAACATGAGATGAATAAATCATTGATTTTTTTGAAAGGGCCTTTTATTCGTCAGATGTATCAGGTTTTGCTGACATCTAATATTCGTAAATATTAATAACTTTTGAGAAAAGTTGGTGGATTTTTTGTTTCGAAAGTTTCTAACTCGAGATATTATGCCAACCAGATTTATTTGGGCTTCCCTTACATTCGAAGAGCTGGAGATAACAATTGCCTTAATGTTTCCTAAAACTTGTTGATCATTTCTAATTAGTGCATCACTTCATCATAAATATTAATTTCAGCTGCTGAGAAATATCCAAACGTCAAATTAAATTTCAATGAGAAACTTGTAGAGGCTGATTTAGAAAGTGGAAACATGAAGTTTTTAAAGTAAGCCATTTTGAAAAAAATTACAAGAAAACAATTAAAAAATAAAGTACAAAAGTAAAGTTATTCCTTAAATTTTAGCTCCTATACGCAAGAAATATTGGAAACGCAAGCTGATCTTATAATTGGAGCAGACGGTGCATTTTCGACAGTTAGAAAGATAATGTCAAAACGACCACGTTACGATTGTGGACAAACGTACATTGATCACGGTTATGTGGAACTTTTTGTACCTCCTGCAGAAGGAAATAAAGTGAGTCACAAACTGATTTTAAAAATATTTCAACCATCTTGGTTAGCATAGTCTAATTGATATTATCTTCAATTAAACATTTCTCTCAAGCCACAGAGAATGTTTGATCAGTGACATGACCTAATTCTGAATTCTGTCTCAAAAAATAATAAAATACCATTTAAAAATTTGTTCACTTAGTTCGTGATGAGCAATAATCACTTACACGTTTGGCCTCGAGGAGAGTTCATGATGATTGCCCTACCCAACAGTGACAAATCTTTCACTGGTAATTTGTTTGCACCATTCAAAACATTGGACGGCCTTAATACACCCGAAAAACTCTTGAAATTCTATCGAGAACAATTTCCCGACGTCCTCCCTTTGATTGGAGAAAAGAAATTAGTGGAAGACTTCTTCGAAACGGAGCCAAAAACTCTGGTATCAATTAAGGTGACATACACAGTATTTTATGTTTATTAGTAGAAAATTACAATAAAATAAATTATGTTAAAGAGAATAAAAAGACTTTCTTCAGTAAAAGCACACATTACAGTGTAAACCATACCATGTTGGGAACACTGCTCTTATCATTGGAGATGCTGCCCATGCAATGGTTCCATTCTATGCCCAGGGGATGAACGCTGTAAGTTTTTATTTATGTAAATCTTCCGATCTTTCATTTATAATTGAATTAGAATAATTATTGTAAAAGAACGAGCAATAAACCTTTGGGGACTACTCTATTTGTCATAGAGTACAGTATGGAAATTATTTCGTCTATTATTGTAATTAAAATTACTGCTGTTAATTAGGGTTTTGAGGATGTCCTTCTACTAGACGAATTAATGCAACGATACGACTCCGATCTGTCCAAAGTTCTACCAAAGTTTACGGAAGCTCGTTGTGATGACGCTCACGCTATTTGTGATCTGGCGATGTATAATTATTTGGAGGTAATAAATAATTACAATAATTATAAATTTATATGTGATGCTCTGTTACAATTTAGGCTGACCGTTCTCCAATTCGCAGGTTCCTCTCCTAGAGGTTACCTTCCGTCAATTCCTTTAAGTTTCAGCTATGCAACCATACTTCCCCCTGAACCCAAAAGCTTTGGTTTCCCGGAAGCTGCCCACCGCGTCATTGGAGGAACTGCAGAGGATCGCTTATGTTGTCAATTAAATTACCCACAATCATAGATATTCAAAGATTCTAAAGATCTATTAACAATAATAATAAATTTTTTGCAGATGAGAGATTTAGTTGCCAGGAAATCATTTATGTTGAGAAAAAGTTTGGACACGCTGTTGTACAAATATTTTCCGAACAAATGGGTGCCTCTTTACGATACGGTTCATTTTTCTCGAATGGGATTTAGAATGTGTATGAAGAACCGTGCGTGGCAAGATAAGGTAAATTCATAAAATGCTACAACATTAAAAAAATTAGCTAAAAATAAATCATTAAATAGAAAATAATTATTAATAATTATGCATTTAGATACTACGAAGAACTGTTTGGTCAGCTGGTGTGATGATGCTCGTAATTATCCTTGGTATAATGATTCAATAATTTCACTAAACGATGATCATAAGTGCTACAGCAACAGAGAATCACTAACTTAAAGTATTTATATCAATAAGAAGGTTAACCTGCATCGCTCTTCATTTAGAATCAAAGTTGAATTCCAGGGATAAAAAAGCATTAGTCCTAATATGTAAATTTTTATACAAGAATGATATTTTATTGTATACAAATTATTTAACAATAAAAATTCATAGAAAACAATTACACCTTTATATAATTTAAGCATTCTTTCATTTTCACTCACCGCATATTTTACATTTATTCAAAAGTCAAAGATATGCTCTCATGATTACTTAAATACTTGGATTTTTCACTTTCAAACAAATTAATCAAGTGTTCCATGAATTTTTCGTGATGTTTATCAATATCTTCTTCACTTGCACTTTCGATTACGGGAACATCCAAAGGAGCACCCACTGAAAATATTATTGATTGTAAATGGAAAATTAAATTAAAAACAAATGCTAAAGGTATTACGAGTAAGCACAAAGCTGGACTTGTAGGTATAGAATTTTCACAAAAATATGGAATCGATTATGACAAGTCAGACTTTCCAGATCATCGACGCTAGATGAGGTCTAGCTTGAGCCAGAAATTACTCTAGATATTTTAGAACATTTTTCTACACGGGGATGATCGGTTACGATTTTCTATCCTTAAAATCTTGATTATTTGAGGAAAAAGGATTTGAAATGCACAAGAACTTTTTTCTGCATCGGGAACCAACTTTTTTTTTATTTAATATAGATTTATGTAATTTATCTGTCAATAAAAATTTATATTTACCAACAACTGTAATCGGTTTTCGATGTGGAACAATGCCGAATGTATATTGAAATATTCCTCGTCCTAATGCCAAAACTGGCGCGACTCCAGTTACTTTCTGCCATTTGTTTTGAAGTTTTCTCAAAAGTGATCCCTCTGGATTATTTATCTGATCGTAAAGGTCAGTTTCGCCAAATGAGATAACAGGAACCAAGGGTGTTCTGGAAATAAAAACGTTTTAAGTGTCATCTAATGTAAGAAAAGAATATAATAAATTGTTGTCTAATTAAATGTAAATTAAATGCATTTGTAGATGATGATCTAAAATTAAAACTTTGTTTCATTACTAACTTATAGTTAAGATTTTAATTTTTCCAAATTTAAAATTTACAATTGATTTTAAAACACCCTTGCACAACTCTATTTTAGATCCATTTACATCGGATTTTTTTTGTCTTTCAAGACCTCTTGAGTAAAATAGAATAAGGATTCTCTATGAAGGAGGTCATTTTGGAAAGGTTAGATTTAAGTAAAAAAGGAAATACTTCAAGCCTTTTAAATGCTAAGTAGCTAAAAGAACGGCTATTGTCAAATTTTCACCGACATAGACAAATGATGTCATTAACGATCACATCGAAACCTGCGTAAAGTTATAGAAAGAGGTGGCAGAATATCTTCTAAAGATCGTATAGGAAGTCACAAAAATAATTAAGTCTTGTGACACTCAAAAATTATAAAAAGGATCATTGTCTTTTTGAAAAAAACTTCCATTAATTTTTATTTTCCATAAACTTTTAAAATTATAAATACTTTTTCTAATAATTTTATTAGAAAAATATTATAAAGCAAGGTGTCTGATAACCGAAAGTCATGATGAATGCAATTGTGCAAAAATGTTACAATGCAAAAATTGTTTGTGCTTAAAATTAAATTTAGTATCAAACAAAATACTGAGTGAGATAATAATTGAGAATAAAAAACCATATCTAACCCATGCTTAAGAGCTAATCTAATAAATCCCTTTCTTCTTTTGAGAACAAGTCGATATGTTCCTGGTTTACACTGCAGAGCCTCGGAAGCACCTCCGACCACAAGAACTGGAGCATTACTTTGTTTTGGTACGAAATTAAATCCAGGACGTTGATCTGGCTTATTGGATAGTAAATAATCTAAACTAGCTGCACTTGCACTGCAACAACCTGAAACAGATGTACTTAATTTTATAATATTTAAAGTATGTTCAAAAGAATTTTTATCTTTTCTGTTTCTGGATCTTTAATTATCGTGAGCATGCATGAAAATTAGGAGTGGGGATTTCAGGGTATATATTCAGGATCTTTGGTGAGTTTAGTCATTGTTCCTTCTGTTTGTGGGTTCAGCAGTCTTTCTTGCCATTTACTAACTGCCTTTTTTGTTACATTTATTAATATTTGTTATTAAATTAAAAACAAATGCTGAAGGTATTACAAGTAAGCACAAAGCTGGACTTGTAGCTAAAGAATTTTCACAAAAATATGGAATCGATTATGACAAGTCAGACTTTCCAGATCATCGACTCTAGACAAGATCTAGCTTGAGCCAGAAATTACTCTAGATATTTTAGAACATTTTTCTACACTGATTATTGTATTTAATGTAAAACATGTTTATGAACATGCTGCATACATGGTCCATAAAAATAATAATAAAAATTTGGTAGTATAATTTTTTAGAAATAAGAGAAGTTTGTATCATTTCCATTGAATCTTAGTAGTCCTAAGTCTTTAAAACTGCGCTCCAATATGTAGGATACTAAGAAACAATCATAAACTTTCAACTCCCGATATTCTACTTAATACTTATAGATCTAAAGTCGCTTGTTCTTGTTCGTGGCAGTTAATTCTTAACGCGAGTTATCTTGAAGTTTATCATCAATAGATTCGACCTAATTCGAAAGTTATCGACAGGTAACTACTTTCGGGACAGATGTTAAAATCAAGAAGAGTAATTCTTGCGAAAGTATTTTTCAAAACCAGATCAAAACTTTTATTCGAACAGGGTGGTCATTAATTTTTTTAATCTGGGTTAAGTGCATCTGAAGGTTCATCTTACGTAAAATCCTAGAGGACACTTGCTAAAAACAACAATTATTTTTTGGGATCCGATCGAAATCAAAGTGAAGTAAATTAAAAAATATTAAACATTATTTTTATTTCTTTTGCAAGTAAATGATTTTTCCTAAACTAGATTGATTTAGGCGACTTTACTTTAAAATATTTAAAGTGTATTAGAATTTATTCGAGTTGGATGTCACAGCATACAATAGTAAAGAAAAAGAAGACAGTTTCCTGTTTTTCAGGTCCCACGTGTGCTTACTTGATTCATTGTATAAACGTTATAAATAGAGGGAATGTTATACATTATACAGAAAAGAAAGATGTTTATATGTCCCAAGGATCAACGATTGAGAAAGATACGAAATTATAAATGAAGACTGGAATTGTTAATATTCAATAAATTTTACTTGTAAACTCTATCCTTCTGTCTATTCTTATTACATAATATATCAGCGGTTATTCACCTTTGTTTTTTCAGTAATGTATTTATTGATATTGTGCAAATAATATATGAGCAACTATTTTAATATCCATATATAACGACTGGAAATTTCATTCAGTTAAAATCAAGTCTCATTGATTATTATTTTCAGAAAAGATTTAAGAATAAAATATAATATTTAGATCCATCAATAATTGTAAATTTCAATGTGTTAATGGAAATATTTAAATTTTATTTTACTCATGAGCTAAATAATTTTTTTCCCTATGTTAATTATCATATGTAATGAACTTTCACTTTACCAAAACTAGCTGGTAATTCCCTCAAGATAGGAACACTGAAATGTTGCTCCAAGGTGAGTAATCGAAAGTCCAATCCTGGAAAGAGTTCTTGACATTTTAAAACATCAGTTCCAAAAGCACAAAATGCTCCCGTTGACAATACTCCATGAGGAAATGAACAGAATAAATAATTTCTCGATGGATCCAAATCTTTTGTCTTCACCAACTTTATTGGAAAATAATCACGAAAATAATGCCACCAAATGCAATTTCTCATCCATTTTGTATATTTTTCACTGAAAGAAAATTTTTTCCACTTTTTAGAATTTCGACCTCCACCTTTATAATTATCTTAAGTGTAAATTTAATTTTCGTCAAAAAATTTTTAAAAAGATATCGCGTATTAAAAATATACCTTAGGTTTATTTGGTGTTACCTTCGTCCGCCTTCGATGCAAGAATACCGATCGCAATACATGAAGAAAAAGTACATTAAAAGAGGAAGTCGAAGCCATGGAATGAATAATATAATAATTGCAGCAAGAATATAACCGATTACATTTCCGAAAGCAAAACTGATGATCCATGCTGCTGCCGCAAGAGTCTGCAATCTTCTTCTAAGAGGAACGTTTGCCGGTGCAAAGCTTAGGCCAAAAATTTCCATTTTCTATATATATTAAATTCAGATTTTAATTTTATCACAATTTTCACTAATTTTCTGATCAATTATCATCAGAACAATATTACAATGATTATTTATCATCAAACAACTGTTGCAAATCATCACCAAAAAATTTTCAAACTAAAAAAACATTCATTTCATTTACAGAAAAATGTGAAAAATAATTTTACGAATTCAAAATTGTAAATATGTGACAAATTTACTAATACACAAAAATAATGATTGCGTCATTATATTGACCATGTGCGCCAACAACCGGTGACTATACTGTTTTAATCAAATAAATGCAGTGTTCAAAAATAGAAAAATCATTATAGAATTGAATTTGAATATCTGTCGAATTTTAATTGTTAATTTTAATTTAATTGTTTTATAATAAAGAGGAAATAAAACTTGTTAATATTTAATTTGAAAAAAGCATTTCAACACGAGAAAGTCTCCCGCTATACTGATGAAGAGAATCCGAATACAAGCTAGGTTTTATAATAGTGTGACTCATCTTAAATGACCGGCTCTCAGACAAGGACAAATATTCTTTTATAATTTGAAAAAAGTTGAAATTCTTGAGGAAATAATACTTCTTTTTGTGACCATTTGACTTCGATGTCAGATATGAAGAAAGACATCAGAATTTCAATCCATATAATATTAATTTTCATATCAGGAAAATTGTAACAAATTATTATTTTAAACATTGTGATAAATTTTAAAAAATCAAAAATTGTTTATTTTTTTATTTTTCAAGTTTCTGAACATATTAAAATTTTTTTTTTTGACATTAATAAACACAATACTTACAGTTTTTGTTTCTTTCAGTCAGAATTAAATTTTAATTTTACACACTTAATATTAAATTAACAATTTACTGAAAGATTTTATGTATATTTGTTTATTTTTTTATTTGCTACTTCGATCATAATTTTTCAAAACAAATTTATAAATACTAACTTTCAGATTTCTTACGCCTGTCGATTCACCAAAATTCCAACCAGAACTGACTGATCTTATCAGGTCAACACTACTGTTATCTTATCTCTTTTTGAGAAATAAAAAATTTGGAATATAATTAATATCAATTATTCTATTTTACATCTGATATTAAAAATATATTAATAATATTTATTTGGGCTTTAAAATTCTGTATTGTAAAATTAAAACTTCTTTTAAATTTTACATTTTGTTTACCACTTTTTAAAATAGTTTTAAAATAGTTTTAAAATAGCTTTAAAATAGCTTTAAAATAGTTTTAAAATAGTTTTCAAATCGTTTTAAGAAGAGAGGATAAAAGGAAAAGAGACTAAATTTAAAACAAATGAGTTGGTCAATTTATTCATACGTGTTTTGGTCACTAAAAACCGATAACAATTTTTCAAGTATCCTCTGTGGATGATGGGCATAATAATATATTTTAGCGAAGCTCTTAAAATTAATACTCTTACTTCTAAAATATCACCTCCTACCGCTGCGTCGATTGGCCAATTATAATATATGCAAACGACTGACAATTGCAATTTTAAATTGCAATTTTTTATACGAGGCAAAATGTTCACGACAAAATGATTAAAATGGATAATAACATCGAAATGATTTTCTCTGTGGGGGGGGAGGGGGCCAATCGTCGGAGCCGAAGCTACGCAAGAGGTATCGCTTTTGGATTTAAAATCTAAAATATTAACTAGGTTTATCCTGAAAATACGATTTCACGATTCGATTCGGTTATTTATTCTATTTAGCAAAGTCACGATAGTAAAATATCCTTCGTATACTACGATTAAATAGATACTCTTCGTAATTAATAACAGTTTTTTTTTTTATAAGAAAATAAAGGAAGCAACCGGAGCGCAAAGACGCCGACTTAGGCTATATTTTAGATATACATTTCCATTTTCGCTCAAGTTCCCCTTTATGTTCATTTTACATTGTTTTTTATTTATAATTTTTTTTTCTCATTATCGTCTCGTCCTTTGTCAGCCTTCTAAACTCTAAAAATTATTGCACCGATTGCACATACATATACCTTTTCTTTTTTATTTACAAAAGTGAGCATCGGCACAACAAATAACAGTAACCGTGACATAAATTTTGTGCACGGTGTTAAAAATACTGATTTTCGACGAATTAAATCGTCAATTTATTAATTGCGAGTCTGAATTAGCGTCGTTTTGGTGCGCGCGCAACAAAAAGTGGGGAGTACGATAATTAATCACAGTCCCACTTTCCAAGTGTTGCGCGCGCAGTGCGAACGCTAATTCGGACTTTTTATAATAAGCAGTCAGCCACCATTTGTAGCCGTATTTTTTAATTTATTCACAAACACAAATTTGCCAGTCATCAAGTCGTTGTGGGATAAACTTGAAGTCAGTTCTAACATTGTAGCTTTAAAAATCAAATCTCACAATATTAATAAAACGTGAACATGTTTTCTACATTTTTTAACATTTTGTCTCCACGGAAAATATTATTAGACGAATAGAAATTCATATATAACAAAAGCTCATAAACATTTTCCAAATGCCAATTGTGAATTTGCATTTTAATATTATTTATTATTTATTTCTTTAGAAGCAGAAAACATTATATACTTATGATTAGAAATTTTACATTGACTTTCAGGGATGAATAAGAAAAAAAATATTTTTTTGTCATTGAGCAATGAGCATTTTAGGAAAAATATTCACGAGCTTCAAACGGTAACTATAGAGATTCGTTATGCCAGTAATTACTAAAAAAGATAATTTATTTTTTCATTTTTAGGTTGAAATTTCTAATGTTTTAATAGGCAATTGAATTTCCACAATTTTCATATATAACCCACATGATAACGCAATGAAAATAGTTTTACATTAATTTTTTCATTACTGAACTTTAAAATTTTAATGAAAAAAAATTTTTGTTTTTAATTTTCATTAAAATTTGTATCTACTAGCGTTAGTATAGTGTACTAACTTTTTTTTCTTTTTTGTTAAATAGGTTGAGAACACTCGGCGTAAGTGGTGGGGAGACGAGCGAACACCAATCACTTCGTTATCCCCACTATTCTCCGCAGTGTTCTCAACTCAAACTAATTTTTCAATACACTATAATCACGCTGGTCTAAAATTTAATATTAAATATACTCTACAACAGCCGTTTATAATAATTGAATAATTCGACCTAAATATCATTTTTCAACGACAAATTTTTTTTCCGTAAGGGGTTATAGAACAGCATTTATTTCTCTTACATTCGATGACATTATTTCTAAATAAGACACCACACTTTTTTTTTGCGTAAATATAATAATTTGACTCTCATAAAACATCGCACCATTTGGGTGCAGTGGTGAGGGGGTGGGGGGGATGAATAAATTTTTTTTTCCAGTGTAAATAGCGTAGAGAATATATATTATATATATATGTATATTGAAATGATTGCCTGTGATTTTTTTTAAAATTTAAAGCCTATAGGTACAGACTCATTTTATAAATATAGGTTGTTTGCATTTTTTTCAACAGGGTAACGATAATCGATTTGATGCGAATCGATTGGATTTAAACTTGAATACAACTATATTATCCAACGTGAATTAAACACGTGGTACAACAAATTCGTCGAGTGACGAAGGAGGTAATTTATTACACTTTAAATGTCTCGTAATGCATGCTTTTTTCTAAAATTGTTTTTTTCCATTTTTGCGCGAATATGAAGCTTTTTTTACAATATAATAAAGAATTAGAACACTGCAGATTTGTTTTGTTGGCGGAATAGCGGAAGAACTACGAATTTATAGCCCCGGAAATTGTAGAAGGTAAACGCCGTTTTCTACTTTTACTATTAAGTGATTTTCTTTTTAAATAAAGAAAGGGAGAGAGAATAGGAGACGTCATTAAGTGCTCTTAAGGAGATATGTGATTTTTGTAACATAATATTTTGGAAAATAATGTTATAAAACATTTTAGAGCTGAAGGGCAGTTTAATTACTAATACGCAATTTTTTCTTTTAATATTAGTAATCATTTAATAGGTAAGTAACTTGTTAATTTTTGTTCCTAAATTAGCAGTTAATATCACTTACTAATTTAGAAACTAAAAAATAATCTAGCTGTTATAAATTGTATGAAGCTTCGCGAATTATTTTTATTGTGAACACTGCGCGCACAATGTGCAAAGAAAGGTGAAGAACGAGCCAATAGCAGTCGTCCCCTCCACTACTCATCACCAGCGCGCGCATTGTTCTGAAATATTTTATTCATCAGTCCAGGGGCTAATAATAAAATAAAAACCTGTTAATAAAACCTTCTCGTTACACTCCTTTACTTAACATTATTATATTAGTCATCTTTAATTTTAAAATCGTAACTTAATTGTTCAGTCACACTTTAAAAAATTTAACAATTTAATTTAAATTTTATTAAATTTCCATGAAGAAAGAAATTTTAAATTCAATCTTTAATTAATTATTCATTTCAATATTTCATCTCCGATGTAATATTAATCACTAAATGAATAATTGGTAATAAATAATTAATTACTAAATTTTAAAAACGCCAATATTTGATAGAATATTTTTAAAATGTTTTCTATTTATAGAAATTATTGGCACATTTGACAGTGATAAAATAAAAACAGTTCTTGTTTAAAATTCTGTAACTAAGACATTTTTTGTACCCTATTAACAAATAGATGAAAATTATTTCATCATTTTCTGTTTAGTAATAAAAGAATATTTTTTCCGAAACTTTTCATAGTTATGTAATAATGTATTATTATAAAATATTAAAACTCAATATGTAGTAAAAACGTAATACGTAATAAAATATTATTGTGTTGTAAAAATATAGTTAATGCCGATAAAATATGTAATATAGACTAAAGAAACTGTTATTAACTAATAATTAGTAAAAATAGATAATAAAATTTTCTTTGAACATTAATGGTAATTTTTTTCGTGAAGTTAACTATTTTTATAGAATCGACGATTTTTAATAAAAAAAGGATATATTTTTAGCGAAACTATGGAGGAACGAAAATTATATGAAAAAAACTATATTGAATAGACAAATTAAAATATTTTTTATGGGAATTAAAGAAGAAATTTGAATTATGTACTAGCACCATTCTTTACGATATTTGTAGCAAAAAATTGATTGAATCGCTCAGAGGAACTTTCGTTAGTTTCTTTTTAGTTTGGCAATAATTAAAAGTGTTTGAAATTTTGAATTTCATATAATTAGCAAAGAGAAAGTTAATTCCCTTCTAAAAAGAGGGAAACTTTCCAAATATTTGCAATTTATGAAAGAAAAGTCGTTTGTCGTTGTTAATATTTTATCGACAAAATGTGACTTTAAACTTTGATTTCTCATTTTTTTCTTCTTTGCACTTTTTCTCAAAGGCACGAAAGTGTAACACAATCCCTTCTTTTAACTCACAGAGTCTACTTGTTTTTTAAAAATGGATAGTGTTACCACTTTATATTTCAAATTTTGCTTTTTAAATCTTCTTTTCAAATAAATATTTTACAATTGTCTATATAACTTTTTTTTATATCTCTATTTCTAATTTTCACCGGGGAAACTCTTTACTAGTTTTTTGTAATTAGATTATTTTTAAATGCATCTAGCTGGAAAAATTTATTATTCTGTTAATGGTGAATATTTTTTAGACTTCATTTATCATTTTCTACTCACAAGTTGATTTTTCTCTCTCCCTTTCCTTTCGCTACTTTTTCGCTTTTCGAATCATTTAATTTTTCAAAAACGATTATTATTTCATAGACGATCGACATAGAATATCGAAATTTTTTCATCTCGCAAATATCGTCGCATCATCTTTTTGAAGAGAGGTAAGTTATTCATTGAAGAGAAGATTGTCCCATGCTTCGACCTTAGACGGTCTAAACCGACAGTTACGTAGAGGTTTGCGATGAGTGATCAGGATGATAATATCGAAGTCCATTTATCTGTAAGTCGAACAGAGAAATTAATTATTTTCGATAAAAATAACAAAATAATTAAAAAAGACGATATCGGACAAGGTATTGCGAAATTGATAATAAACAGATTTGAAAATATTTTCAAATTTGTAAATTGCTTGCAAAAATTCTGGGTATAATATTAATTTTTTAGAAGGAAACTCACCGTCATGTCATACTCGGTTATATATGCAGGTATCTCTAATTCATTTGGAGACATAACTTCGTAAAGATATTCCACACCAGGTAGATTATGAACTTTTTGCTTTATCGCTGGCGCCATAAATGTTGTGAACCACCACGTCATCATCTGCAAATATCGAGGTCGTGAATTTATTTTAGACCGGTTTATAAATTAGTATAAAGCTAAAATTAAATTATTTATTTTCCTATGTATGTTTTTCGTACGCAAAAACTTTTTTAAAAATAGATTTATCATTATTTATTTTTGATATCCCTGCACCCACTAACAGGAAATATGAATATATCTCCGAGAGTATGAAAAAATACATCCATGTAATTTTAAATTAAATTCATTTCATTGAGTGAAAGATTTAAATCAATTCCAATGACATTTATTTATAGTTTTTCATTCATATGTCAAAGTATATAAATAAATTAATCCTCGAGAGTGTAAATAGAAATTCTTTTCGTTTGTTACCGTTCAAACTTTTTACATCTCTAAATCCAATTTTGCAAATAAAATTTAAATTTCAAATAACGGTTATCAAATATGAAAGTTTGAAATCAAAAGAGAGAAATAAATTTACAAATTATTGTCTCATTGGAGCAAATTGTAAATTTTGTTTAATATCTCACGCACTTCTCGATAAGAGATTATATTTAAATGATGTAATGTTTTCAAACATGACGTTGTTAATGAAAAGAGTCAAATAACCTGGTTTTTTTCATTTTTATCACAAGTCTCAAGCTTTATGTAAATGATTCTAGTCAAGGGAATTAAAAAAACCAGATGAAACTGTATATAGTATTTTTTCTTACAAGTTACAACCGGTATTGTACTAGACGTATAAGTTGTCACGGAAGTTGAACAAGAATAATAAGACTGAAAATTATATTGTATTCGCATTTACATAATTGTCATGAAATATTATTTCCATTTTAATGATCATGAATATCGACAATTCGGGTAGAATATTTTATTATTAACGAACCTTTGTCCAGAATGTTGGATGCACGATGTAAAAGTGCTTCAGATTTTTCTTGTACCTAAAAGAAAAAATAAAATGATTATTATTAACAATTCGAATAGTTATAATAATAATGATGATGATGATGATGATAATAATGATCCACGCCAATGGATGTCCGATGTCTAGAATCATTTACGTCGTTGTGGCAGGGCTTTTCACTAAAGGACATCCAATCAGCAGGTATGGAATCAAAGAATTCAGGTTCACTACCCCAGGTGAGCAGACCGGAAAGTGGAAACTGTGGGAAGATGAGGTAATATGCATCATAAAGATCAATGAAGGGGTCTGCTAGATATAGAAGTCTTGTGAGGTCCAGAAGAATGTGAATATGACCATTAGGGTTCTAACATTCATCGTAGAAGGACCAGGCGACGGAGGTACCGAAGCTTAAGCTAGCCAGAATTCAAGTAAAGTCGCTGAAGGGATCAATATTGATGATCCGAGTCGCGCAAAGAAAGGCGTATGCTGACGTTCTAGGTAAACTTCGAAAGGAAGTGAATTCAGACAAAGAGGCTTTTACCGCAGAGGTCACCAAAGCGGTAGGAAGCAATAGTAAAGCACAGTCAGTGGATCGAAAAGTCACACTTGAGATCCGCTACTTGGATTACCTTACCCAGGAAGAAAAAATCCAGTAAGTGTCGGAAGAAGTGCTGAAGAAGCTAAGAAGCTAGGTCCTAGGACGGTCCTAGGACCCAACAAACGGGGAATGAAACTCGCAGTTGTAGTCATCGACCAAGAAGAAGCGGACAGATTAGAAAATTTGGAACCCATAAAGCCATAATATAATATAATCCAGACCCACAAATGTAAGAAATTGTTTTAATGAACTGATAACAATGATGATAATAACAATATTAGTAATTTACTTGTAAGGAAGTACGTTGTAGACTTCTCGAAGCCAATTGAGGCTAGGGTAGTTGTTGTTCGTAGTCAAAGTGTGAAAGTAGGCAATCACATAATCTCCTTTAACGATAGGATCCAGAAGGTGAATCAGGTACAATAAGGCCTGAAAGAAAAAAAGTAAATTATTATTCAGAACAAGGTCAGAGCATTGTCAAAGTCTTTGTAATTTAAGTGCTCTTTATACGGATTAATAAATTCCTTGTTATGTATGCATTGATGCCTGAGGCTATGCTCAATACTCATGTAGGACAATTGCTGTCAAGAGCAGAGGAACTTCTATTAAACTCTTAATCTAATTCTTTAAAAAATCAGCAGGGCGTTACACTTCTCAATTGAAACCCTTATTCTACCCTTAGTTCATAGCCTTCAGCTCTGTAAATAAAACAGGAATCACCACCGATACGGACATTAAATTAAATATAACATTTCCGTGTCTTTAATTTCACTCTCGAGACGTAACAATAACAATTAGATAACTTGAAAAAAAATTGACAAAAGTGCTTCTATTGTTCAGATAACTAATTGTTACATTTCAGGTTATCCAATTAGCACAACTGATAGGAATCAAATCTCGCAACATATGCATACAATGAATACTTTGCTTCACTCTTTAAGTGTTGTAATTTAATGGGAATTGTGATTAGCGTAATACAAAGTTTATTTCCTCAGTTTTTTTGACAAACATTGTCTTCCTTTATAATTACCTAATCAATGAATAATATCTATCTCAATTATTATTGTTCACTACAAACTATTGTATGGTATATTACTCTGGACAAAAACCAACAATAAAGTAAAATATATAGTGAAACATTCTGGAGAAGAACTTTAAAATAATGCTAGATCAGTAGTTGAATATAATTATCTTGATCAGTTTGTTTTCCCTTGGCATTAAATCGATTTTGTACTTAATGTGATGCATACTAAAACTTTATAGGCCGAGAAATATTTTGTTTTCTGTATACTGTCAAGTTCCTGTGACTAATTAAATAAATGATTATTATTATTAATCATTTAGGTGCACAACCAGTGCAATTACGTTTACAAATTCCATTTGGGTACCTAGGCTCTAATCTAATCTAAATCGAGCCTAATACGGGGTCTCCCATTACGATAGTTGGCACAGGTCTAAATCCATTGTACCTGTTCTGATTAGCTCGAACCAGGTCAACCTATTTAGAGACCTGTCTTTCTCCAGAAGTTCAAAATCTCCTCCACCGATAGGCTGCTAATCCGTCTTCCGGGAATCATCAAAAATTGCAATGGGCAAGGAGAAGGAACTAGTAGGTTGATGAACCACTTGATAAGTGGTTCATTCTATTATCTTTGTCAATTTGTTCAGTTTAAAAGGATTGGATTATTATTAGTGGCTGGAGGTGATCCAGATTCCCAATTGGAAAATATCCCAGATTTTTGAACCTGGAATTGTAGACTATTTTTCCCAAAATTTTTTTTAATTATCCCATAAGTTGAAAATATTGCATAAAGAACGAAAAATTACTGAATATTTTAATTACATTTTTCTTTTTCTCTTACTTTCTTCAGAGTAAATTAAAAATAGTAAAAGGGCTAACCACCGACCTTGTGTTACTGAAACATACGAGAGTTAAACGAAGTCTATTTCCAGGCGTGTTAAAATCGATCTGTCGCCAGCTAGCACTTCTTTCAGTGTGTTAGGCATAAATGTAAGTCCTACGATTGAAATTTATTTGACTTTTAAAATGATTTAGATATATTTTCATGAAAACGTGTCGACCTTTTCAAAATAAATCCAATACAAACTTGAGAAAAGAAAATTTGGTTAAATTTTGTAGCGTACTTCCGTTATTTATTAAATTAATTTTGATTTTATGAGTAGAGAATATTTGAGTTTTTGTTCTTTGATTTTTTCTGCGGTTTTTGTCAATCTCAATATTATCTGTGTTGTACCCATAATTAGCAATTGCTTCGCGTTGGTTTGTTTTGTTATTCGGAATATTTAGTTTGATATAAATTTCCATTGCATGATTCACATAATCCAAGAAGAAGGATTGCTTTTGCCAAGAGATAAAAATAATCATTGTTTTTTTTTTATTTTTGCTTTCTCTGGCACCATATTAGGATAACATGAAAGTATTAATGTATGAATCATATTAATCTTTAATTTGCCAAAAATTCGATACCTGGAATTAATTCCATTTCTTTTGGGAAAATAATTTTATTTTTAATACATATAAATATTTTTATACCTTGTCGAGATTGATATTGTTAGCCGGGAACCATTTGCCCACAAATACGACAACAGGTCGTCCTTGTCGATCGGTTCCACTTTGATAGAGACAACCAATTCCAGAAATTTCTGAAAGGTCTTCCATTTTGGCACGGCGAAGAAGTCTCTCGTACCTGGAATAGAAAAAATTTATTATTTACACTAATCGTGTTTATTTATATTTTATAATAAGTAAAAAAAAATTTTTTATTTTAGATGATCTAGTCAAGAAATATCTTGATCACCGCAAGATACATTATCATATATGCGAATATAATGTTTCCCTGGAAAATGTTTTAGAAAAAAATCGTGCTATTAACAAAACCGCTGAGCTCAGTTATAGTATGTTGCAAAACATGACACGATAATTAAAATCTTATTATTCTGTTTTTTTTAAGACTAAACGAGAAATTAATTTACATTACATTTTGCTCAATTTTCTCATAGAATGATCATTCGATTAATTGGATTTCTAATTGTTTTGATTTCTAGTATTAAATAAATTATATCTATAACCAATTGGAATTATTTAAAAATTCCTTGATTAGTAAAATCGTTTACAAAAATAAAAAAAAATTTTTTTTGAAAAATGTAATTAATAGCATAATTTATACTCTAACGATAAAATGTAATTATTATTTTTTAAAACATTGTTCAATTTAATAAAGGAATACAATTTTTTCCAATAAAAAAAATGATAAAACATACTCCTGAACAGTAAAAAAATTTATACATCTAGAACATGTTGTTTCTAGTTTTATTATCCTATAATAAACCGTTAGAAGTCTCATTGTTAGTAAAAAGTATTACTACCAAATAAATAACAAACGGATGTAAAAAAAACTCATTAAATAAACGTTATTGTCAACTGCGCCAAAAAATCAATTTTTTGTGGAATATTTTTCTTATTACTTTTGCTACTACTTTTGATATTATTATTAACTATTTTAAACAATCTTGATAAATATATTTATTTAATGATTATATATTTTTTAAAAACAAATTTAGTATTAAAATTTTCTTTAAGGCATTTTTAATTCTTTCTTCATTAATTTTACAAAAAAAATATTAAAAACCGAAAAATAAATCACTAAATAAAATTTTCAAATGACATGAACTTTTTAGAGATAAATTAAGAACAAAGCCTTGAACTTTGCTTAAGTTGTTCGTCTTCTTAAAAAAAAGTTCACGGCTTCTCTTGAAAAAACGTTTAATTAAAAAGAGAGTTCGTAAAACATTCACTTCATAGTATCGCAAATTCGATGACACTAAACAATTTTTTTTTAATAATTAATTTCACATTAAATTTTTTTTTCCATAATTTCCATTAACCACACAATAAGCACTGAATTCGAGAAACTTTTTTTCCTTATGTTAAAAAAATGACATATTATTACCTAATATTCTTCATAATTAAAAACAAAACAGAATCAACGTTGGTATTTTTTTTTGTAAAACTTGCAACTTTTATTCGCAAGAAAATTATTTTCACGATATAATGCGGAAATATATTCAACGCGCACCTGAATATTCCATGAGAAACTTATGATCATTGTCGATTTAATTATGAGAACAGAGGAATATATACACGCAATTGCTTCTTTATCGGGAGCTTATCTATAATATTTATAAGCTCTACGGAGATGGAGAGAGCGATTTCATGAAAGTCATAATTAAAGAAATTTTGATGACATTTTCTTCCGTTGTAAAGGTCGCGAATACAGTTTTTTATATACACGAATGACGTAATTAAATTCGATAAAGTTGGAGAGGCTGAAATTTGATTTTAATATTTGATACCTAACATGAAAAATTCTAGAGCTTTTTTTATTTTTCATTGTTTTAAATTCAAATATTTTCCTCAAAAACTAGAAATACTTAAAAATTTTTTTAAAAAATTAATTGAATAAAGGTAGTAATTTTTTTTAATGTTAATGTAAATATAAATATTGATAGTTTCTTTGTTCTTTGAACCAATTTTCAATCTAATTGCTTTATGCATAAAAACGCAAGAAAAAAATTCGAACCTGACATACATTTGAATAAAAAAAAAAAATTGCGTTTCTGTTATTATTTATGATTATGCAATTTGTCAGAGGGAAAATTCAAGGTTTTAACGATTGTACTAAATTAATTAGTATTCGTTAAACACGTTCAATTGCGTACCCGATCACAAAAGTGTTCTGCTTTATGTAAACAAACATTGGCTGCTTTTCAAAGCTGCTTACATGTTAAGGTCTCAAATTGGATAAATTTAAAATTTACCTCGGCTTCTTGAGTCACATTACAATATTATTGCTTAGAAAAAAACAAAAAAAAACAAAACGGCTTAAAAAAAATTACAGAATACCAAATTAATTTTAATTGTACCAACAAAAATTTTTCCCCACTATTAAATTTATATTTTTCTTTACTCATTTTTATTGCACTTGCAATTAATTATTTTTTTGAATTCAATTTTCCATAATTCAAATGAAAAACAGGGAAAATTGAATTTCAATGCTTTTTCTAAAAGAAAAGACAATTTTTTTTCTTTTTCTTATTTGTTTAGATCAAGTGAAAATTTGAGGAAAGGATTCGGAACCTCCATTTTTGATACGCACCGATTCTCTTCCTCGACAATGTCATCCATGTGAATCATTACCATACTGCTAATTTTGAACACTTGGAAAATAAATATTTTTGAAAGAAACTAATTAATCACTGGCAAAGGGGTTATAAACTTTCACTAAGAAGAGCACTTGATTAATGGGGTAAAGATAAAGTGATGGGTGTGTTTGAAAAGAACACGCTTTTCGATTCGCGGTCTAAATTTATATATTTCAAACGCTGTATCACTTGGGTGGTTCGCGTTGAACTGAAAGGAGTGTCAGTAAGATACAAGACAAGTTCTTTGGAGAATCAGTCTGTCCTGACGTCTATTCGTTGGCTATATATGCTTTTGGTTTTGTTAGTTGTTTATCGTCTACTCGGCGAAAACCACTTTGCCGGCCTCGGAGCCGCTTCCTTGCATAGTTCGCGCGTGCTTCGTCAATCCAATGAATAACGCGCCTGCTCCAGATGCTCGATGAAAACTCATTGTACCTCTAATTTCACAATGAGTAACGAAAAAAAACTTGTCCTACCTTCATTCTACTTTCGATTCGATATTTCCGTAATTAATAAGATGTTTAAAAGATTTGGAGAATTTTTGATCTACATGCAGTGGAAATTGGCTAGATAAAGAGTTTTTTCTTAGATGGAGCAAGAAATAGAATATTTAGGAGAGATACCAAGCACCTGAACTTGGAGCAAAATTGGAAACATTGACTCAATATTGCAGTATTGCGGCAACATTGAAGCAATTCTACTTTCTTTATTCTGAATTCGATCAGCATCATAATCATCGTACATAGACATCCGAATGTTTGTTTTGAAAATAAATATCATTGTCCCGTGTAGAAAAATGTTTTAAAATGTCTAGGGTCATTTCTGGCACAAAGTAGAGAACGTCTAGCGTCGATGATCTGGAAGGACTGATGACTTGGTCCAGTTCTAGTGCTACTCACCCATAAGTCATTCATTCTCATTCAATTCACAAGATCAAGTCTCATTCTAACAATTCTACTCCCAGTTATTTAGAAGCCATCGCCTATCATCATTTGGGAATTTTGAATTTTTTTTAACTCCTTTAATTTGGAACATTAGTTTTAGAAAAATGGTTTTTAATTTTGGATTTTTTTATTGACATTTTTGGTTCGGGATTTTTTTTTGGCACACTTTTGTATCCCAATCATGATTCACTGATTAAAATCAGTTCACTGATTATAATCAGTGAATTGCACTGCTGGTTGACGTGCAAGTCATAAGTAAAATAAAGAAAGTGTGATGATTCATCTAATGAAATTAAAAATTACGCGTTGCTTAAATATCACAATTTGCTTTGTCTTCATGAATAACAAAATTTAAAAATAGTTATTTATTTCACAAAGTTTTGCAAGCCAGTGATGATTACTCAAAACTACGAGAAAGCACCTGTGTACGATTGCGAATTATTCTCTAATAAAAACGTTTATCAATCTTGCAGCATCTGTAGATATTGGAATATTTTTGAACCAGCAGGTAAAAATTTAGTACTTCGTGAGAAATCAAATTTAAACAAAAAAGAAAGAACCAACAAAATTTTTGACACAAAAAAACGCGGTTATATTTTCATATTATCAGAATTTATCTCATTGACGCAAGAAATGTTTACTAAAAGACTAAAATTGCATTTGTCTACGTGCTACTTGTTTCAGAAGTGTTGATATTAAAGCGACATAATTTATAAACCAAATATTTCTGACGTATACACACTTTATAATTCTATTTTTAATTTAATAATCATCTTCTGCAACAAATAATGAAAAAAAAATTTTTTATAATTTTACTTCAATTAATATAAACAATTTTATCATCCATTTTAAAAGTACTTATTAAAAAAAATTGCTTTAACTAATTTTCCTTTCAATCAAAATAAAGATAAGTCACGCGTCTTTTCTTTGAAAACTGTTTGCTTTGTCACGTCCTGGGAAAAAATTAATTATTATATGTTAAGATATTTTATGTAAACTTCTTAAATTGTTCATATTTTAAAAGAAAATAATAAATATAAAGTCATATTAAAATTGTTCGTATCTTAAAAGAGAAAATACATCCCTTATGAAAATTCACCCTACCTATAAAATTCTACGATCTATCGACTCCTTACCAACAAAACGAAAAATTTAATTCGTAATAATTGGAAACAAATTTGTTTTGTATAAAATGCTAAGAATGTGTGATCGAGTTATTCTAATGACGCAAATTGAGTCTTTAAAAGGATTACAATTAAGACCTCTATTTACCAAGAGTTCTTTTCATCATCGTCACGAGTCATAACAAAGAAGAAATTTTATATGAATAAACAAATCAGTCCTTGAATAAATTTAAACATACTTTTTGATAATCTTCACTGTTGCTAAAAGTAATATCATCCGAATTTTTGATTAGATAACACGTACATGTTAATTACAGACATAAAAATATAAAAACGATTAGTTTCCATTTATGTATAAAATGGTTAAACAGTAGCATAAGGTTAAGGGCAATTAGTAAAAATTAGTCAATTTTTGATTTTTTTTTCGACCGTAGGTTTTAGGTATGCCCCTTAAACACACTACAAGTTCAAGGAGTTGAGTTCGGTATTCCCCTTATTTAGTAAAAGAAAATTAATTCGATGACAAATGAACTTAAATTTATTTTTCTAGATTAAAGAACCTTATTGACGTCTTTGATGTTTGCAAAATTTTCTATAACTGCGATAATTGTTACGTCAATCATTATATGCCAAATTTACAAAGACGAAAATATTATATTAATACAGACATATCAAGTTTATTTAAGTTTCATGGTGAGCTATTTTTATACTGAGGTTCATAAAACTTTTTTGTCATTGAATCGAAGGAAATTGGCTTTTCACATACTCATACTGTCTCAAATATAATGACGTCAAATATGTAACTTCTTGAACTTATGAAGGTGAAAAAGTATAAACTTTGCTATTTTCGTTCATCGATCCCATATTTGATAGAAATTTAGAGACCATTAAACTTGAAATCAAAGGTCATGCTCTAGTTTCAATGAAAATAGAAAGGTTAAATAAATATAATAAGAAATAATGTAGGTTGCAAAGTGTGCAACAGTAGTTGTAATTTTCAAAAAATCAATTTTTTGGCATTTCTTCAAAGTTTAGTCTTTTTGTTTGTAGTCAGAAGTGGAAAATCTGCAATCAGATAGCTAAAATAAAATCGCAGGCTATGTGGAGCTGACTGCTCTTGTTCTGGTCGACCCACTAAAAACCAATCCCATCTTTGGCTGGATTGTACTTCAACCTACGGAACAACCGTCAGGTTTTTAACTTCGTAGGTAAAAGTCCCTGGGTGTTTACGTTGTTGCCGTACTTTTCCTTGCATAAGAAGCAGCTTGGGCTTCTCTTGCAGTCTGCGAACTTGTGATCAGGTTCACCGCATTTAAAGCACGCAGCCGATCTGTCCACCGCTTTACAAACTCTTCCTATGTGGCGATAATCTAGGCATCTATAGCACCTAGTGACTATAACTCTCTTTTGCTGATTGGGAACGACATAAAACCTATCTTTATGTGTCACAATTTCTCCAGCCTGTCCGCTTCCTCTTGGTCGGTGACTACAACTGCGAGCTTCATTCCTCGCTTGTTGGGTAAATGTTTTAGAAATAGAAATCCGTTTCCAGACATGTAACTTACCGTTCTTTGTGTTGCATCTGTTTGAGCAAATCGGCTAGAGGATCTGTAAGAGGTCTCTCTCCTAAAAGTCTTTGTCGGTCCAAGTCACCTTGCATTTGGGTAAAAGCATGATCACCAAGACTAATCGACGTCTCCAATTGCGAGGTCAAATCAACCGCTTCGTCTGCTAAAATAAAAAAAGTTCAGGTTTTAAAAATGTATTTCATCATAACATCGTAAATAAAAAAACGGTCTTCTTAGGATAGGGGAATCAATTTTAATAATTAGTAGTTTTCAATTTTACCTACAGGGAATATTTAAATTTTATCATTTCTTGCTTCTACAGTCTCGGTTAAAGTAGTTTCCTACATCTAAATAGGGAATATGGTTATCATCAGAAGGAAATAATATTCCTTTTGGTAAATGACTGAATTCATGCATTATGACTAGGGGAAGACCCTAAGAATTGAAACATAAAAGAAGATTAATTTAACCGATGAGAAAAACCTCTTAGTGGAAGATAAATAAGATTCTACTCCCCCAAAGAAAAATAATAGGACAACTTTAGAAAAAATAGATCCATCTAAGGGGAACGTCTAGTTATTGATCTGTTTGTCCAAAAGCATATATTTTCCCTCCCATTTCAAGAAAATATATTTCTTCTAGAATTTACAGATAGATAGACATTTAAGATTGGCTCAGAATTATTTTTCATAAGGAAAAAGTAATTTGCAGTTAAACTCTTCATAAAAGTCAAATATTACCATCAGTGGCGTGAAGAGCATGTTGTGGATTGTCAATAATTCTTATTTGACGATCGGGAAATTGTGGTTCGCCATCCACTCCTCCAATGTCAGTGGGCAATTGCCAACATGCGTTTTCCTCTTCCGAAGGAGTTCGTGGAAAGTAGAGCGATAAAAGTACTTCATAAATTCCTAAATCAGAGGGCTCGAGCACAAAAACGATGCAGCTTATGTAATCGCAATATTGTTCCAAAAATCTTCTTACTGTTCCTGTTTCAATTTAAAACAAAATATAAATTTACTTTCTTTCTGGGTATATTTTATAGATCTTCAATTTCATTATTCAAAATGTTTTTTTTTCTTTTGTTATGCAAGATTATTACTTACTCAGAGCTATATGTGCTCCTTCATTTGGTGGATAATTCCGTCGAATTGAATTAATGACAGGCAAGGCAATACTACGTAGTCCCAGTTCCTTTGCTTTTTGAAGAACATTCCTGCAAATACAAATTAAAATCTAAATAAATATTTTTAGAAGGGATTTTTCTCCGGTTAGACTTTGTCCCAGGAGAGTTAAAATTAGTTCATAGTAAAACATTAAAGTGGCCGATCACTATCAAATTTTTTCTGCATGTTCCGTATATAGTTCTCCATACCATGACGTAGCAGTTTTTTAATCTGATCAAAAATCGAATTTTGGCAGGCCAAAAACGACCAAAATTTTGGGTATAATTCAACTTTTTTTAGGCCGGAATCACTGCAGCAATGGAGGACCTTTTTTTTTAATGCCGTCGGAGATCGCGTGTAACTTTAAAAATATTACATTTTTTTCTTCAAAAATTTTACTGTGCATTCTTAAAATATGTATAAGTATACGCTTAAAATTTTAAAACAATTTATACAGAAGTTTCTTTTAAAAAAATTCCCAAAAATCCCCTTTTTATTAGGCTGTTACACTAGGTGTGCCTCTTAACAATTACATTTAGTAAATAATTTTTTCTTCACCTGTAACAACAATGTAATGTGTTTTCCGCTGCCGTTTGATATTTGGTATTATATAATGGACCCACTGTGTGAATGATAAAACGAGCCGGTAAACCATGACCCTGCGTTGTCCTTACTTCACCAGTTCTGCACACTGTAAATTATTGATTCTATTTATTGTCATCGATTAACATAAAAGCGATATTGATACACTTAAGAGAAAAACATGTTGTGAAATTTTCCAAGAAATTCGACTTTTCATTGTTTTTTTTTATCATACTAAATTAATCTTAGGGATTTTTTAAAATTACCGTTAATAAAAAAACTTGGAAGAAATAAACGTACTATTAATTCTACGTGAAAATTGCACCTGTGGTTTTACTGCTTTTTTTATTGTTTTACAAGAAAGTCATAAAAATTATTTTCTGTGCAAGTTCTTGCGAACAAAAGCATGGAACACTGGAAGAATTTAATTACCCAGATTTCTGATTTAAAGTAAACAAAAATAAAAATAAGAAACTACACATTTTCTATCGTTTCCGGATAGTAAAATAAATTTTTGTCAGTTTAAAATTTACTTTTAAATATTATTTATTTTTGGACGTTTCTCAAGTAGAAAAATGTTCTGTAATGTCTAGGGGCAAGTCTGGTTTTAATTGTTAATTCTCATTGTACTCATTATTTATTTTTCGACGTTTCTCAAGTAGAAAAATGTTCTGTAATGTCTAGGGTCAAGTCTGGTTTTAATTGTTAATTCTCATTGTACCTTTAACTTCGTTGTAGACTTCTTTTTGAAGACCAGGTCCTGCACGAGCAAATATTCTTTGGCACGTCAATGAATTATCGTCCATTGTTTCGTTCGTGGGATTGATAACAGCATCCACTT
Source organism: Leptopilina clavipes (assembly GCA_001855655.1). Classification (NCBI taxonomy): domain Eukaryota; kingdom Metazoa; phylum Arthropoda; class Insecta; order Hymenoptera; family Figitidae; genus Leptopilina; species Leptopilina clavipes. The sequence continues at coordinate 17,485 of JUFY01029534.1, read as the reverse complement.
GTAGAACAGATATATCGCCAGTCCTAAAAAAGAGTACAAAAAACTAAAGTAAAATTCTTTCTATTTCAAAAAGCAAATGAAAAAATTTTTGATTTATATTTGACCCCCGTTGACGTACCATAGCGCTATTTTATGATTAAGTTCTGATTGACAGGGAAATGGACTAGAAGTGTAATTTGCCGATTCGCCTAAAGCACTCGAATAGTCGGTAAATCGATGATGCTGAGTTGGAAAGTCTCCCCATCTTTTTAGTGCTGTTAGTTCAATCACGTTGAGATCAACACCCAATGGTTCCATTAGCCTCATTTAGCTGCAACGATACACAAAGTTAATTAGAAATTGGACCTTACTTTTCATTGAAATTACACAGGTAAAAGTAATTTTAATTTAACATGATTAGATACAAAAATAGGAAGATCCTTTATACAGAATAGAAATTTTTTTAATTCTCAAATTCTTCTCGCAAAAACTTTGATGTTTACTTTGACACTTTCAAGAAGTCGATCTTTTTTAATTTTGGATAGTATATACCTTCAAAAATAACCGACTAAAATTTTTAATAAAAGCATTAGCATTTTCTTAACATTCTCGAACTAAAGGAATTTTTAAGAAGTAATTAAAAAAGTTGAAAACCGGTTTTGCATAATGTCTTTTGCATAATGAATAGGTACAAGGAACACTACTTTGACGCTATATGAATAAACAAAGAAAAGTTAAAAATATATATGTACATTCAATGAATATTTTCGTGTTGATTTTCTTTTACCCTTCTTAGAATTATAAATGACTGAAACATTATTAACTATATTGACACGTTCTTATGACGTATTTAGAAATAAATATATATTTATAATTACATTAAATAACAGAAATTATTTAAATACATTATCAACCCCTATGGTCAGATTGATTAGCTTACAACACTTTTCTATTTTTCGCGTTTGTTTCACTGCCCTCCACAGATAGACAATGTATATACCTATCTATTGAGGAAACCTTTGAAAGGCTCAATATCGCAGGGCTTCGATGGAAGCCGATGCTGAAAAAATTTGCAACGTTGAACAAGATTATCATATTGATGCTGATTATATGATTCTACCACGAGGAAATGAAAATGTCCATGTACAATTGCAAAAAATATTTGAAGATATTTTCGATAAGCTCCTGATTAAACAGATTTCTTTTCTTTCCTCTATTCCAGAGTAGGTGTACCTAAGCTGAACAAGAAGTTCAAGAGTACCAACAAGAAGTAGAGTGGGAGTGTGGGGCCTAATACGCATGTGTGAAAGGTAGGAGTGGGGATATCAGGGTATATATTCAGGATCTTTCGCGAGTTTAGTCATTCTTTCTTCTGTTCGCAGATAAAACAGTTCCAGCAGCAACAGTCTTCCTTGCCATTTACTGTCTATTTTGTTATGAGAACAATTGCGCATGCGGAAGAAGTAGGAGTGGGGATTTCAGGGTATATATTCAGGATCTTTAGTGAGTTTAGTCATTCCTTTACAGTCCGCGGGTGCTGCAGCAGCGAAATGCAGAGCTAATGAGCATAAGCTAAAAACAGTAGTCGTGATTTTAGGGTATATATTTAGAATCTTTAGTGAGTTTAGTCATTCCTTTTCAGTTCGCAGGTGCAACAGAATTTTCTCTTGACATTTACTGTCTTTTTTGTTACATTTATTGAATAAAAATTCTGCCGCATGTAGAATTATTGCGCAGTCCAAAAGAACTTCAATAGAACGATTAAGAATAAACTTAAAAGTGGTGGGAATTTCAGGGTATATATTCAGGATCTCTGGTGATTTAAATCATTCTATCTTTTGGTCGCAAATAAAACAATTATATCCCCAAAAAAATAGTTTCTTCTAAAAAAAATTTGCGAGGGCTGATGTGAAAATTTTCTAATTCTCGTATTTCATTAAATGGTAGTGCAAATTCCTGGTGACTATTATTAAACGTTAATAACTAAAATTGTCCTTGAAATTTAATCAAAACTGGTTTACATAGACGGTTATCTCGAAGATAACAGAAAAGATCCGGTTCATGATAACATTCGTCTTTTCTTTATAGTTTGCATTTTGATAATAAACGATAAAAATATACCCCTCATTCCTTCGTAATCCAGAAATGCGGTTTTCATGGCATAATATTTGCTTGCATATAAAACACACAAAAAATCATAAAAAATAATTTAGTGTTAACATAAATTTAATAAATTTCTTTTATCATTAGAAATAAATATTGTAACAATCATATAAGATTAGTTGAGTAATTTTCTAATTACTCTTAGAAATAATCAGTCTGCAAAAAAGCCCTGGTGTTAAATGTCAAGTGAAAGTCTAACGATGTGCAAAATGATCCTTCAAATAGATTAACAGTAATTAGATATTAAAACTCAAGTCATTTTAATTTCTTACTTACTTTCTTAATTTATAAAACTCAGTTCTTAAATATCTGTAACAATTCAATTTAGTCAAATATAAAATACTTTTCGAAAAAATTACATATATTTAGAATTTTATCTCAGAAAAGCTAGATTTAGCAAGATATTTATGGATTTAGCAAGATTTAACAAGAAATAACAAGATGTAGTGAGATAATTGATATAATAAAAACATTGTTACAATTTTTTACTTTAAGAAAAACTGAAATACAGTTATATTATTATAACAAAAAATTATGAAAAATTATTAGGGTAATAAAAATTTTATGAATTTACAATCAAACAGAGATATTGTGACATTTTAGAATTTCAAAAATAATAAATAAATAATTCTTTTGTAGTAGGAAGTGGAAAGACTGCAATCGGATACATAAAATAAAATATTAGGTTATGTTAGACTGTCAGCTCTTGTTCTGGTCGACCCATTAAAAACCACTCCCGCCTTTTACTGGAATTACTTTAACCACCTTTCGTCTTCAAATTTATCTTTATGCGTCCCAATATCTCAAGCCTTTAAAGCTTCTTCTTGATCGGTGACTACAACTGCGAGCTTCATTCCTCGCTTGTTGGGTCCTAGGACCCTTACTCGACAACTGCCGGGGAAGCAATGAGCCGATGCTGGTAAGGTGCCCAATATTTATACCCGCGCGAGCTAACTGGTCTTGGGTGGGGGGTAGCCTAGTCTTTCTTTATAGTCCGTGCTTTGGATATAGTCTTCGACTTAGGCTTTTTCGCGTTCGGATTTTGTTAGCGATGTTGTAGTCACCTATCTAGAGGTAGACAACTTGGTAGGAGTAAAAAATACCATTGAGAAAAAAAACTATATTTCGATAATATAATGTTTTCTAAGCACTACAAGTGTTTTTTCCATTGGTTGTGCATAATAAAGTATAATGCTGTCTACTTCGTTGTCAGTTTATTGACGTATATGTCGATGAAACTCTAAAATTCTTCATATCAAGTAGAATACTTGTCCCTGGATTATTACCTTTAAAAAAAAGTAAAAATTTATAAACCTAATTATAAAACTTAGAAATAATTTATAATAGAAAAATATTTAAAATGTAATGTTTCTGAATTAACAAAATCTTTAAATTTGAATCCACAAATTCTTTTCCATATTCCTTCATTCGACAATGACTTTTATATATTTAATTTTAATACCTCTATAAACCCTAATACACTTTTATTATCGCAGAGTACGAACTGATGAAATTTTACTATTAAATTAAAATAAATTTTTATGTAAGATGAAAATCCCTTTGTTATATTATATTAAAGCATAGGCCCTATCCGTAATAGCACTCCGTTGGTAATTGGGTTGGAAGCACTTTCAGTTTCATCAATAATTTCATTTACAAGTTATCCATAAAATCTTATATACCAAAATGATGCAGGATCTTTAACATATTTATGTAACGAAACTTTCTGTCAAATTTGAATCCAAATCAAATATATTTTTCATAATTAAAAGAAATTATTTTCCCTAATCATTCTACTACAAGATTCATCAAAAAATAGTAAAAATAATAATTCTAACAATGAATTCAAAATATCACCAATTTTTTCAAATTAGGTAAACTTGATAAAATTTATTCTTTTGTTTTTCGTCGACAGTAAAACAATTTTCAACGTCAGATTATAAATGACTTGCATGTCTAAGTCGTAAATATAAGACATTGATTTTCAATATAAAAAAAATACCAAAGAGTGAAACATTGATTTTTTTATTCAGGACATAAATGCACTATTTTTCCTACAAAAAGTTTTTTCGTTGCCAATTTTAAAAGAGAATATTTTCTTTAATTTAATTTTTAAAAATAGTGCAAAAAAATGTTAAAATTAATTAATTTATAATGCAGATTAAATGATATTTTTATGGGAAATTTTTTTAAAAAATTCTACCCAACGAGTATAGAATGATGAAGAGTTTTATTGACGAGTTTGTTGAACAGCAGTATATTTTTAAATAGATATATAAAACTAAAGTTCTATTGAGACAGTTCATATCCGGACAATCTGACCAGAGCATCAACGTTTGTTAGAGAAAAAGGGAGCTTTTGAATCAATAATCGTCAATTATTAGACAACTTGCTCTTTTACCGTAGGTATATATCTACCTCAAACTGTTAGGTATATATAGACAACCATATACGAAACGCTTATTTATCCTTTATATTAAAGAAATCCTTTACGTTTATTTTAAACTATTTTACTAAATTTATTTAAGACTCATGACTATAAATTCAAAAAAAAACATTTTTCGTTATAATATAGTAATAAGTTTTTCAAATTTTAAATGAATAGTTTTATAAGTAAAAGTAGAAAAATACATCTATAGCATAAGCTAACTAAGTAGGCCGACGTGTTTTCCAATGCAACAATGTATAATCATCTATACTTATATATAAGTAAAACTAATCATTAACAGTTAAATTAACAAAATTACTTTATTTTGTATTGCAATAAAAATATTAATGAGGTTCCATTGTCAACTAGTTTTCAAATTAATTAATCATGTTTATCATTTAACAGAGTGGGATTATAAGGTCTAATGCGCATGCGTGAAAGGTGGGAGTGGGGATTTTAGGGTATAAATTCAGGATCTCTAATAATTTAAGTCATTCGTTCTTCTGCTCGCAGGTGCAATAGTACCAGCAGCTGCAGTCTTTAGTTCGAATGCGCATGCGTAAAAGGTAGGAGTGGGGATTTCAGGGTATATATTTAGGATCTTTGGTGAGTTTAGTCATTCTTTCATCTGTTTTGCGCTTGCGTAAAAAGTAGAAGTGGGGATTTCAGGGTATATATTTAGGATTTTATTAGTGAATTGAGTTTTCAGATGCAGTAGTTAGAGCAGCAGCAACATGTAAATCTAATAGGCATGCGTGGGGAATAGGAGTGGGGTTTTCATGGAAAATGTTTTTAAATTATCTAGTAAGTTATTATTTTGATATAAAGAATTTGGAATTTATTTTAATAAATAAAAATATTGACATATTTCGAACTGCTTTTACAACTTACTTTATTGGTACGTCGTAAACCAGTCAAAGCAAGAAGAAGAGCAATAATAAAATGTAATAAAAATGACAGAAGTTGAAAATCCCTTTAATTTTTAGCATAAATTTTTGTCGTGTTTTATAGTCTCTACTAAAGTGGATGTACATAAAGCTATATTCAATCACAGGAAGGAAATTGTAAAATAAGGTGTGCCAGTAGCATTTGTGAATTGTATGATAATGTGTATCTATCACTATTACGCATACTTATTTTGATTTAATACTAGGCGAATGTTGATGTAGAAACATAATTGATTGATGGTACGTTATCCATTGTCAATGTTCTTTTCTTTGATTACGAATACTTGTAACAGGAAAACGTATCGTAATCTCTAAAAACTGGTTGTCGTCTCTCTTTACTACAATACAATTTTTTTAGCAAACGGCTTCATTTTAAAAATTTAAATCGTAATTTAAAAAAATATAAAAAGCAATAATTGCCACTTCTTTGTAATCTAAAATGTACATTTTTAAAGAAATTTTAATGTGGAGTTTAAGAATTATAAACTTTACAATTTAATTTAAATGTTTAAAAACTTTTCTAAAATACACCACAATTTAAAAGTATATTTGACTATAAAATACCTGATAAAATACCTATAAATCTTTGATACGAAATATAATAAATAGTGAAGCAGAGTATAGCGACGTTGATAAAAAGAAATATTGACATGACACGAGGATCGAAAAGACTTACGGCGATAAAAAGGTTATTAACGATAAGACAAATCTCAACTGAATCTCCGGTTCGTTAAGTACGATAAGTCAGTAAATAGACGTCGCTAGATAGGTGTTCATTTTTTTATTTTTCATAAATATAGATCACCTTTAGAAGAATTAGATGAATAATCCAAAACTTGACCTCACACAAGAATGATAATTATAAATAAATTAGTTTTTAATTGTCAAAGATTTTTATCTTTCAACATGATTCCATTTATGAGTCACTAAAAACTCCACAATAACTGAAATTTATTTCTTTAAATTATTCTGCTATTGTTTAAAGTCAATTTCTTTTTTATTCTTTCAATTTTCCTCTCTAAACAATCATCATCATTTATAAGTAACAGAAAAATAACTTTAATTTAGAGAAAAAAATTGCTTGACGCAAATTTATTTTGACGTCTGTTAAATTAAGAGAAGACGTATAAAATTTTCTAATTAAGCAAAGTTGCATAAAATATGAATTTATAGCTTTGGTTATACAATGAAAAACGTAATAACCACAAGCGATGCTTTTATTCTAAAATAAACTGAGATGATCCAAACTAGCTCATATTTATAGAATGAAAAAAAAATATCTAATGAATGTAAATATTTTCAGATCACATGCAAGCTCAGTATAATCTCAGAAATGTTAAAAGTACATTCTCTTAAGAGAATGGAAAAAAAGATATTTGTATCATTCTCAAGGAACATACCATTCTTTTCTTTTCTATAATCGTTAATGTCAAACTATATTTTCAATAAAGTTTTTCAAAAATAGAAAATATATTTTAGCTGAAAACAATAGATAACAAATAATTGTTTGTTTCCATTGAAATATGCTGGTACCAGTAAGTCTCGGTTCGTTTGTTTCTGTTAATAGAAAAGTATCCTAATTGCAATTAACATTATTTAAATATTTCTCGGAAAATAATAACAGTACAACACCTCTTAGTTTGAAAAGAGTTGAATACAGTTTTTGAAAAACCTGACTAAGAATTAGATACTTTATATATTAATATTAACATTAATATTTTTAATACCAAGACGGAAAATATAGAGCAATAATTACGTAACTACAGTTTACTAATCGCTTAGCAATTCAATCATGAGTTTACGACTTCTTGAACTCCAAGACTCAAGTAACCAGGAAACAAGTTTTACTTTACTGGTCCTGAATAAATTTCAATCAATCAGTGGAAATAATTCACATATAATTAGTTTTCGCAATTTCAAAATTAAATTCATAATTCTTTTAACTTTACATTTCATTAAAGAAAAATTATTTCTATTGTCATATATTTTTTTTAAAGTTTGATTTACTTCTAAATTTAAAGCGAATAAAATTTTAAAATGTATCAGAACTTTTTTTATGGTTCATTGCAATTGGGGAAAAAATTTTAAAAAGGAAAAAGCATAACATTTTATTTTTTTGAACATTAAAGATTTCTGTCAAACGAACATAAAATTAATAAAAAAAAAATATATTTGAATAAAGTATTTTTGACTTGTACTGTAAGTTTAAAATATAAATGTTTTGAGGCGTTTCGGTTCCTGTCACATACATTTTATTTTATCACATCGTTAGAAATCTATTGAATTTTTCAAAACAAAGGCAACTTTCTCCGCACCAACGGCATGACCTGAATCTGTTTCTCTATGGAGCAATGCAGATTTTGAGGGTGAAATAACCACGAACCAGAATACAAAGCACACACATAGCCAGATATGCATTAAACAGTATATGCGACTATGTTCCCCGTTCTGGATTGAACCCCTTTAAGCTCTGACTTTTCAAAGAAGATATTACAAATTTTTCTTTAAAAAGGCATTCTGTTTTAACAAAATTCCTTTTATTTCAAAAATTAAAAAAAATTTTTTTCCTAAAATTATAATTTATAATCACTAATGATAATCAAAGTGTTAAAAACAAATTTTACTCTCGATGAAAGTGTAACATATAATTATTCTTTCAATGAAAAATTATTTCTGGATTTTTAAAGTAGAAATGTTTCATCTATTTTCAGAAATCATTACATTAAGTAATTACGTTTTATTATATCGGTATTATTTCAGCGAATGGAGTGATTAATGGAATTCTATGGAATTATTATAAGTTACGTGGTTCTTTAATAGATTAATCAATATCTCAATTACTGTTAATGTCAATGCAATAAATACAGATATTAAAACTTTAAAGAAGGAAGTTTGATCTTTATCATTTATCATTCTCGGAACTCTGGAGTAGAACTCCAAATTTCCTACTATGTTTCTTCGTTAGGATATATAAAGTTTGAATTACAATTTTCAAGTTTCAACGTAAATGTACACAGGTAATGCATATTTTAATTAGGGACATATTCGCTCTACGAAAATAGGTATTCCAACTTATTGTTGAGGAGATTCCCATGAGGATTTACATTGTTATAAGCATACGCTAATCAAACATGTAATACAGCTACTTTGAATATTACGTGAATACGTGACGCAAATTCTATTTAAATTTGGTTTAAAAAATTTTATGTTTTACTAATATGCATTTCTTTTCTGGATTAGTTGCAAACTGATGAACAAATGACTGAACAAGATAATGAATCTAGGAAATAAACATAAACTAAATACAATAAACTGAATAAAATACTGTAAGTAATTTTATTATGTTTATTGTTATAAATTCAATAAAAAGAGTAATAAATAAAATAGAAAAAAATTCGTAAATGGCAAGGAAGACTGCTGCTGTTTTAACTACTGATTCACAAACTAAAGGAAAAATGACTAAACTCACCCAAGATCCTGAATATATACCCTCCTGAAATCCCCACTCCCACCTTTCACGCATGCGCATTAGACCTTTTACCCCCCACTCTTAGTTAAAAGTCCCACCACCACGACAAATTCAGTATCTTTGATGATCTGACTTCCTTTGAATTATAATCGGATTTGAAACAGAAATTTACAAATTATTATTTGCATGATTTTTTTTTTATTTTTTCAAATTAAAATTAATTGATAATAAAGATTATCAGGCAGAGTACAGTTTCCTATCCAATCAGTTGTAATTATCTTTGATATCAAATTATTCCTGTTTGGTAAAGTATTAAATTCGAAGGGTTGTAATAAATAATATTCGACCTGCTTGGGTAGTCACCTAACGGAGGGGATCCGTGTTAATGAGGGTCAGCTTTCGTGCCTCAGGTGCCCAGGTGCATTCACGGAAAAGAATTAACGTCCCATACATCATTCCGGAAATCAATTTTTTGCCACTTCACATAGGGGAGTTTGCGTTAGAACTATTTGTATTTGGTCTAATTTTTATTAAATACTAAAATACTTCCAAAATTTCCATTCTAGGTAAACTTTCATTTAATAGACGGTAAATAAAACTTAATTTTATTCAATTCATTTCGGAAATGATTCCAATCGAAAATTTAAAATCCAAAGGAAAGGATATTGATTCCAGAAGTAAGAGGAGAAAGTTGTAAAAATGCGAAAGAGACATTTTTGCAAAAAAAACTTTTTGCATTCACTGCCTTGAGGTCTTCTTAGATCTGGGAAATTTTAAACCTCATCACTTTTACAGCATCACCTAAATTTACATAAGCGAGATATTCTTGTGTGATCTTTTCCAAATCGATGCTCAAAAAAGTTTCGCCAAAGAACTCCTAAGAGTCTCATTGATTCAGTAAATATCAAAGGAATAATAAATGAGCCAACATATCACTCATAGATTATTAAAAAAAGAAGGTGGACAATTTTTTTTCAAGTTAAGAACAAAATCTATAATTGAGAAATCAAATAGGAAAATTATAACGGAAATTCTAATTCAACAGAAAAAAAAATTTCAACCATAAATGTATAATTCTTTATCACACTTGCTTCATTAATATGCATGAAACATGTGCTTTCATATTTTATACATATAATCGAAGACATCAATTTTCCTCATCAACATCTGTACACATGAGACAGATAATGAATTTTTCACACGTTTTTTTCTTATCATATCTTATTCAATTGTTCCTTATTCATATATACATGTATTATATTTTAATAACAAACCGAACACAAAGCTTGACAATAAAAACAAAGGATCATCAATTTCGAGATTATCTTCTTTAAAATTATGTGTAATTAAAATTAGCTATAGGACAATTATCTGCAGGCGTCATTTATAGCTTATTATTAATGACAAGTAGATACATAATATTTACAGTGGCGTATTTTATTGTTTGTTGATTTTTAACTTTGTTTCTCTATTTTTATGAATTTATATAATAACCAATATTTAAATAATACTTGGAATTATTAACATTAATGGAGCATTAGTATACAATGTCTTATTGGAGTGTGTAATATGAACAAAATGTAAATTTAAACATAATGGATTTTGATATTAACGTTAATTCAATTTTCTTCTTGACTTCGATGAATAATAATCCAGAATTAATTCAGAAATTATCGTTATTGAAATAGAAAATAAAAAAAATTTTCCAATTCTTTCGAATAATGAATTTCCATTAGCAATGAGGAAAAGAATTGCTTTTATGGTAATTGTATATATTTACGATTGAGTCAAATCGTTTTTTGTCAGAACTGAAAAAATCCATTTGAAGAAATTAGTAATTTGTTGTGGCTAAAATAATCGTTTCGAAAGAAACACGTGGGTTGGAGTATTTTTTTTCCCTGTCGCTATAAAAATTAAAGCGTGTGCTTGAATAAAGTTCCTTCAGCTCAATTAAATTTTGAAGGCAGAGACAATAATTCTTGAAGGCAAGACTATTCTTATTAATGATCCAAGCTATAATATTATAAACTATTAAACTCCTGGAGAATATTTTCCACATGACTTGAAACTTTTTTCCTATGTCAGTGACTTTGAGTTTAAATGTTACTGATAAAAAAAAGACGGTTCTGTACTTGTTTGTCAAATGCACACGTAGTATGTAAGTCAATACTTTAGTTTTTTTCGATATGTAAACATGAAATTTGGCAACCGATGTGCCTTTTTTATTTGAAAATGTTGATATATTTTATTTTCAATGCCAATGAGGTGATTAAGAATCGAAAGTTCCCTTGCCAGATACAAATTGAATTGGATATTAAATAGCAGTTGTAACAAATATATTCAGAATGGCAGAATTCGTGATACGAACCTTGTGGAATATTAACTAACTTCGACAGTTATTAAGTAACTCCCGTTGGAATAATTAACGTCAAATCTGCTCCAAAAGTGATAAACTCATGAATGTCAGTTCTTGTACATTTGATACGATTTGTTAATGAATGAATGATTTATGATTATTAACGGATCATTTGAAAACAAATGGAAAACTGCTTCATTGATGAGATTTTTTTACTGAAGATATAGAAAATGATAATCTTTGATGATTAGGATGAGTTATCATTTTATCTGAATGAAAGTAAAAATTCCGGATGAGACAATGAAAGGGAACATCAAACAAGAAGAAGTAGCAGATGAATCATCCAGGATTCTTTGGAGCAAATCCGGATGTTTTCTTCTTCTTCTTTCTTCTTCTTCTTCTTCTTCTTATGAGATTAGTGCACAAATATTTATGCACAACTTACCTGTAATATATTTCTTGTTTGTTTTTCTGTTTCTTGCCCCACCAATCGATCGTCGATGAGCAAATGATTGATTACAATAATCACGTCGACGACCCGCTTTAAATCGCTTCTTCTCTTCTACGTCCAAATTGTCCAATGGAAAAACCGGGCAATGGACGACGAATACAGAAACGTCAAATACGAGCCTCGTCGACAAGACCTGCTTTGTCACCTAACGAAGACACACTTTATACTCGGACAACTCGACCTCGATTGCACGTTCCGTTTCATTCGTGACGATAGTTTTTAACACAACTGTTCCATTCACTTTGATGATGAAAAAAAAAAAAAATTCCTTCCAACAAAGCAACACAACCAAACGAGAGCTGAATCGCGCCTTATCTTATGATTTGATACACAATGATGATCCAATGTGGACTATTTTTTTTTACAGGAGGACCTGCGCTCGCTCGCGACGAGGAATGCGATTGTCGTTATAGCGCACGTCGCTCACTTGCCAGGATCTCAGATCACAGCGACGTCATTAGCTGGAAGCAAACTCTATAATGGTGTTCTACATTTTCAGGTCTATCGATTGCGGCCCTCTGGCGCCACGGAAATATCATCTAGAATGGTGTAGGAATCTAGAATTCAGTGACTGCTTGTTGGTAATGAAGAATCGCTCGGCTGGCTCTGATGAAGCGACTCTGTAATTTAGCGGACTCTACAGTGAAGATAAATGTTATCGCTTCTTTCTTGGAACTTCTGGCGATAATGAAGACATCGCTAGAGTCGTCTGAAGCGATACTGTATAGGTGACACTACTCTGCATTGGAGATGATTATTTCTTATATTCCGGATCAACAGGATCCACTCTAACATCATCTGGATATTCAGGATATCATCTGAACATTTAGGATATTTGATGGAAGTTCTAGAGATTTTTGGCAGCTACCAGAAATTAGGATGATCAGGTTGCGCCAGGATGTTCTTGGACCTCCTAGAGGTATCCTAATTCCGGATTTCGTTGGATAACTTTAGAACGTCCGTAGGATGTCCTCAAATATCCGTTGCTATGAGGGATTATCGCTAAATTATGCTAGGATTTTTTAAAGATTCTATCAAGATCATCAGATCTTGATAGAGGATATCCTATTTACATCCATAGATATTTTTCGGAAACTACGAGAAATGAGGATCATCAGGTTGCACCAGGATGTTCTTGGACCTCCTAGAGGTATCCTAATTCCGGATTTCGTTGGATAACTCTAGAACGTCCGTAGGATGTCCTCAAATATCCATTGCTATGAGGGATTATCGCTAAATTATGCTAGGATTTTTTAAAGATTCTATCAAGATCATCAGATGTTTCAGGATATCCTATTTACTTCCATAGAGATTTTTGGAGACTACGAGAAATGAGGATCATCAGGTTGCGCCAGGATGTTCTTGGACCTCCTAGAGGTATCCTAATTCCGGATTTCGTCGGATAACTCTAGAACGTCCGTAGGATATCCTGAAATTAATAACAACAATTTTTTCAATTAGATTATCTGCCGTAAGCATTTTTTTTTTATTTCAATTAGAAACAGAGTAGAAATTTCTTTCGTATTGAAAAATCTTAATAACTAAAGTTTTTCTTTAGTTTTTTCAGCTCAATTAAATTTAGAGCAAGGCAGCACTTTTTTTAATAAAGATAAATGACGAAATTCAGAAATTTTCGACATATAAACAATTTTCAGTATAGTAACAATGACGAATGTAGCGCTTTTAATTTTATTGTTAACATTTTTTGATTGTCCATGAAAAACAAATTATAAAAAAATTATTAATTTTGCTGAACAATAATTTTAGAAGATTCCATAGGAAAAAGATTTCCACACAAGAAAAAGCGTACATTACAAAAATCCCTTTAGGGAAATTTATTCTATTTTGACTCTTACTTTGAATTTATCTTTCACTTTCACTTTGATTTTGATTTTGACATTTATTTTGACTTTGATTTTGAATATTATTTTCACTGTTTTATTATACTATTTTTCATTTTATTTTCACGTTGAATGAAAGTGAAAATAAAATTCAAAGTCAAAATCAAAATTGAGGTCAAAGTGGAAATCAAAATCAAAGTGTAAGTCAAAGTTCAAGTGAAAGTCACAATTGCACCTAAACTCAATTAAATTGAGAGTAATGGGCGACTAGTTGCAACACACAAGTAACAAAAATCACAAATCTTTGGAATGAACAATTATCATTAACAATGACGAATGTAACGCTTCTAATCTGATTGTAACAATTTTGATAATCTAAAATCAATTTCAAAAAATTATTAGATAGAAGCGTACATTAGAAAATTTCCTTTAGGGAAATTAATTTCATTTTCACGTTCCGTTTGATTTTGTCTTTCACTTTGACTTTGACTTAAATTTTCACTTTCACTTTGGTTATCACTCTGAATTTCAGAGAATAAGAAAATTAACATCAAAGTCAAAGTAGACAATTTCGAAGTGAAAATCTACAAAATTGCAAAACCAACTCAAATATTTAGAGTTAGGCGAAATTATTTGCAACATTTACAATTAACAAAAAATTACAACAATTTCCATTAACAATGGAACAATTAACAATGAAACATTGGTTTCGAAGTACATAGGCAAAATCTCCTACAAATTCATATTCAATTAAATTAATAACGAGATTATTTTGAAAATAGGAAGATTATTTTCGCAAATAACGAAAAATATATAATTTTTCAATTTTTACAAATTTATAGAAGCAAAATTTAAATTTGAAATATTTTTTTAATAGTTATTCCAGATAACTATAAATTCTTAACATGAGAAAAAAACATATTACCAATGAACTACTTCTTTTTCTTTTTTTCCACTTTTACATCTCCAGAGTCAGCTAATTTGCGTTTCAATTTTTTCGAGTCAGATCTGCCAGATGCCAGGACAAGATTTCGCAAATCTTTGGTACTTAAGTATTCAAATATCATTTGATTGCATTCGGAAGGTAATTTAGGGGAAGTTTGAATTTGATGATGAAAAATATAATTTCCTTGTTGAATTAATTTCCTCCTATTTGCACCTGCTCGACACCAAGACTTTATTACTTTAGAGCACAATGGATACTGCTGTTTATAATCGCCGGAAGAGAGAGCTTTTCTGATATTCTCATTTGCCAAACACACCGCCAATTCATTAACGTCTTTGCTCAGAATGTCATGAAATGAAATAGTCGTGTCTGGTATAGTTTTAGTAGACATTTCATCCAATTCTTTTCTAATTCGTCTTTCATATTTGGCAGAGTATTTTGCAATTATGGAGACAACTTCCCTCCGGCGATTATAGTGAGCAAGATCTATGGCCGTATGACCTTGATCATCCTTAATGTTGACGTTTGGATTATATTTGAGAAGCGTTTCCACTGCACCTAAGTGACCCATTTCGCATGCAAAATGTAATGCAGTTTTTCCAGTTACGGTCTTGCAGTTAATCTTCTCATCACATTGTAAAATTGCTTCCACAACTGATGCGGAGCCATTTTTAGCTGCAATATGTAAGGGTTTTAATCCATCATTGCAGGTCAAATTGGCTCTTGCACCTCTGCCTAGAAGCATTTTTGCAATTACTTCGGAGTATGTTAGATGCAGTGGTGTTCGACCAAAGTCGTCGCGATCATTTAAGGGAGCATTGTGCTCCAACAACTCCTGGACCACTAGGGTATTGGACTGCAAAGCAGCAATATGGAGTGGTGTGAAACCATTACTCGTCTTGGAGTTTACACTCGCGCCGTGATTTAGGAGTATTTTCGCGATTTCATGGATCGACGCGCAATGTAGTGCAGTCCTTCCACAATCATCAGAGGTGTTAGCGTCGAGATTTTGTTCTAAAAGAAGATTCAAAATCTCGACGCTATTGGAAGAGGCGGCAAGGCGCAAAAGAATGTTACTATCCTTGATATTCGCCCCATGATCTAAAAGCAATCTGGAGCAATTAAGATCACCTCTCTTAACTGAATAATGAATTGGAGATCTTCTTACACCTGTTTGGCCAATTTTGCACAAGCCGTTCACATCGGCTCCATTCTGCAGGAGAAGTTCTGCAATTGGTGTGAAACCTTCCATTGCGGCAATGTGCAATGGTGTACAACCTTTTTTTGATGATGATGTACACACGACATCCAAATTAGGTCCATGCCTCAATAGAAGTTCAACCATTTCTCGGCTCCCTATTTCAACACCTACGTGAAGAATACTTGTACCACAGTAATTCCTGGCATCGACGTCTGCATTATTCTCTAGAAGTAATTGAACAATTTCAATACTATTATTTTCAGTTGCAAAGTGAAGTGGAGTTTTGCCCTCAACATCTAAAGCATTCACGTGAGCCCCTCTCTCTAGTATTGTCCTGACAATTTCAACGTAACCATTTTTTGCCGCAAGATGAAGTGGCGTAGTCGAAACTTTATCATTCTTGAGACAAACTCGAACATTTCTTGATAAAAGCAGCTGAGCGATTTCCAATTGATTCTTTCTAAGAGCGCTCAAAAGTAGATAATAACCTCCTTTACACCCTCGTGAGTAATGCAATCCATAAATATCGATTAGCTGCCTTATTTCATCCAGTTTTCCTTCATTAATAAGGAATAATAAAGAGTAGTTCAAATCATCATTGAAGAAGGGCTGAAAGGTAGGCTAAAAAGAAATGATAAAATGCAATACATCAATAATTTTATAAACAATAAATCAAACATAGAAATGTTCAAATCTTACTGCAACTCGTGCCATTTTTCTGTTTTGTGATTAGAGATTTTTGCCAATGGACCATTTAAAGTATAGGTATAATCGGTGAATTGACTCTCAGAAAAACTCCAACATAATACAAATTAAATCACATCGATATTATCCTTCAATGCTTTAATTAGATTAGTTCCATTCACCTGTAAACAAATTCAGAACATAATTAAATGAGATAAAAAATTGTTGATGTTTCATTTAATCCAATGTGATCAAATTTTTAATAGAATTTATTGGGTAAAATTTATTTATGCTATCCACAAAGTAATAATTGTTTATTTTGATTCTCCAACAACGTTTTCAACAATTAATTATCAAGCTAACAAGTTCAGAACATATTTCAAAGAAATAAAAAATTTTTGATATTTTTTTTGATCCAATGTGATCAAATTTTTAGTAAATTTAAGGCATAAATTTTATTTATGCTTTCCAGAAATTTAATTATTGTTTATTTTGATTCACCAAAAACATTTTGAACAATTAATTATCAAGCTAACAAGTTCAGAACATATTTCAAAGAAATAAAAAATTTTTGATATTTTTTTTGATCCAATGTGATCAAATTTTTAGTAAATTTAAGGCATAACATTTTTTTATGCTTTCCACAAAATTAATTATTGTTTATTTTGATTCTCCAACAACATTTTAATAATTTATTATCAAGCTAACAAGTTCAGAACATATTTCAAAGAAATAAAAAATTTTTGATATTTTTTTTGATCCAATGTGATCAAATTTTTCGTAAATTTAAGGCATAACATTTTTTTATGCTTTTCACAAAATTAATTATTGTTTATTTTGATTCTACAACAACATTTTGAACAATTAATTATCAAGCCAACAAGTTCAGAACATATTTCAAAGAAATAAAGAATTTTTGATATTTTTTTTTTTTAGTTTATTATTATTAATTATTATTAA